>JACCGJ010006114.1:0-40451 GCA_013407085.1 Atriophallophorus winterbourni
CACGAGACGTGACACACTGTAGGTGTACTAGAGGCTGTTTAGCGTTAAGGACAAATAAGTGGTGGTAGGTTGACTACTACTTAATCATGTTCCCTGTCCTGACTATCACCATTGGTCTGACGAAGCTTCTGTGTCAGAAGTGCAACGTTACCCAAAGACTACTCTAACCGATTGCACTCAAATTTCCTTGCATTGTGAATACAATCGTATTCAGTTTGGCGCACGTCCCGACAGTGAGCTGCTTGCGGTAGCACGCTTGAATCTCACTGCAATTTTTTCTCTTCCTTCCCATATCTGTCTAGCCCTGAGCAACCTGACAGTATCGTAGCCCATGTGCAGTCTATGACTGGATCAAGCTTGTGATTCCAAACATATTATAATATTCTTGGTTTCGGAGTGGCATCACTGTATAAACTAGTTTAATGAGTTAAAAAGCAAATGAAATCCGACGGTAACGAAACAGCGGAATTACTCTGAACTCAACACACACACACATTTTAATTTCCATCGTATTACTGAACTTGGTTAATCCATGCACCTCCTAATTAGCGCGTGTAATGGAATGTGACCTTAATTGGAATTTACTGTGAACAATGATTGTTAAAAAAATTTTGTTTGGGTTATCATACAAGTTATCGCGGTCACTCACATTCCAGGTTGGAAAATCGATTTAGCTATGTTGAAAACCTGTCGTTAATTGCACTTTACTATCAAGGAATTCACGTGTGAAGGGTTATGGGTTATTCTAATTCATCTGCATCCACTTCTGCGGAGTCTAATTTTAACGACCCTATTCGCAGAGTCCGTTCAGATGCGTTACGAAGAAATCTCCGTCTCCGCCGCGTGAGTTTCATACCTATTTTTGCTAAACTAATGCTTCACGATGCTTGATTGCTCTGGTTGTGATAATCTGGGGGATCATTTCAACAGACCTTTTATCGTTTCAACTTTTTCATGTGTATTCATTGATCTCAGATCCGTAAAAGACTAGCCAGGGATGCTTACAAAATACAGTATTTTTATAATGTCGCTTCACACGGTTGTGCAATCATGCAGTACTTTGTGCTGTGCGGCTGAGGTAGTGAGCTGCATGCTGAAACACGCTGGAGTCTCGCTACCATTTCCTGTTCTTTTTCCCTCATATCTGTCTAGACCTGGGCAACCTGACAGTATCCTAGCCCAAATGCAGTCTCTGACTGTGCGGCACTTTGCCTGGATCAGGCTTGTGCTTTTATACCATACCAAACGGAACCCATTCAGGTTGATGGGCTGCGTTAAGCACGCCCAACCAAAGATGAATCAAAGTTATCTCCGCAGGACATCGATCTTGGCCAATTTTGCATGCAAAAGTGCGCATGGCGAGCCTAACCCTGGTCATTTATAGTTGCTTTAACACTTGACACAGACGTATCATTGTTCGTTGCGTGAACATTACTTGACAATGAATTGAATGTAAAACCTTTACACTACTTCACGGTTCACTGTAGACAATCCTGTTGATTAGCGCATTGTCCGAAATCGTCGGTGAAATAAAACTCCAGTTGTTGTTAGCAACAACAAAACACCAAGCTTTGCCTTGCTCCATTTTTGTGTTTGCTTTCGGCAAGCAGTTCCCATATTCACTAAGATTTCATGCACCATAAATAAACTCTTGCTCACCGTTGACCCGGTTGATTTTGTATTATAATCTGATACATTTTAAGGGTTTCTGGATCAATTCACCAGTTGTCGCACCTTTTTAGCGTATCCGACTCGTTCAGTTACATGTCGGAAACAGCGATGCAAAGGAAACCATAAGCAACGGAGCAAACGAACCCCCAAGAAGTCATCCAAGTATTCCAGGCATCATCTCTACAAGTTTCGTGGAATACTCCTCGATGGACTACGAATCGTATCTTGCACAACCAGTGGAAGTTCGGTACCCCGAAAATTACGTCGCATCTTTGTTCGACGACCCACCATCAGATGATGCTGCTGATGAAAGGAAACCCAATGTTGATTCCCATGAACCAATAGCTGCCAAAAATAATTTTTAATTTCATCATTACATGATAATATCTGCTACTTCGACTTTTTCTTGACTCAGTGAATCGCAAGGCGCGCACGGTTTGCTCTTTTGGTTTTGTTGCTTGTCAAGTTATATAGCTATGCTGAGTCTTTCTGAGTTCAAAAGGCGAAATGACTCCCCTTAGCCATCTAATTTTACATGATCAGTCGAGAGTGAAGCGAAGGATGCCGGAATGACATGGACTCAGCTGAGGATAGCAGCCCAGGACAGAGTTCGCTGGCGTGGCGTTGTTGCAGCCCTATGCTTCAACAGGAGTTCACAGGAATAAGTCAAGTCAAGTCAGTCATTTCTTAATATCAACCAAGCCAGGTCAAATACCTGTAATTCGCCACTCAGTCGACGAGTTTTGTATTACAACAATCGAATACATGGCTGCGACTTTTCGTGGATAGTTCCATAGTGCAAGGTGGATCACACCTTGAGTTGAAGTCTTATACGGTTATCGCAATTATGAAAGTCCACACGGACAAATATCGTTGCTATCTTTCCAGTAGAATATCAAATGCGCTTGTCGCACCATCAGTGGCCTTAAGGGACCAAAATATTGAGTGCAAAATGTCGTCATATTCAGAAAATTGAGTTTCTCGTCCAGCTCGATACTGATGGTACGAAGCAGCATGACCATATTCCATGAGCCTTGAAACAGTGGAGACTAATATGAAAGGTAACCCAAAATTGAGTAGTCTTACGGAATGCGATTTCGCATTTGTTTTTAATACAGGGATACGATTATACAGAAAAAACATGATACTCAACAAATTACACTAGCACCTCTGACTTCGGCCATATCGCGTAAGGCTTCTAGCCAACTGTGAATATTTTTTATACCCCTCGCAGGTAAAACAATCTATATGGTTGAGCTTATCGCCATCATGAGCTTCTATCTGACGTTTGATTGGCCATCCCATCGATTCTTTCAGGCTCTTGAATAAGGTGCTGTATGGCAAACGTTGATGAGGTATTCTTTATCTTTCCGACACGATTAACAGCGATAGGCGGTACTCTTCCTTTGGGCGGTGTTCTCGAACCGACGGCGCGACATCCGCTCAGCAGCTGAAATTCGTACCTGTTCTTCCCAAGTTTGGAGCTGACGAATCAATATATGCTGTCAGTTTAAAATAGTCGATATCTTAGTTTATCTCTACAGTTGTATCTCGAATGCCGGTTGTATTTCGACCTCACCGAATGTACGCAAGCAGCTGTAGTGTCAGCTAAAATCCGGCATTTGTGTTGACGACGCGATATTTCGCTCAACAATAAAGGCTCAGTGCTCAACGTAATACTCAAATCGCATGTAGTGAAACTATACAGAATATGCTATTTTATACGAATACCATGTTCCACTTGCTGGCGTTCTTTTAACGCCATTGTTAATCTGCTTTCGCTGGTCTAGGTTGCTTTGCTCTCTGTCCGACTTCCGACCTGTGATTCATGATAACGCCTTAACTGATATTTTGATTTTTCACAATCAGGTAAATGTAAATTACTCCACGTATTTCTAACTTTTATCAACGTTACCGCTGTTATCCTCCTTCGAATGTTGTTTACAATGGATGTACATTTAAAGCGCATGGTGATCTCGTACTCTACAATGTTCAGAGTGTTAGACAGTACCCTCGCGATAGACTGGAATTACAGGCTATCTGTAGATCTCCGTTCAGCACCCAGTAGCAGTGTATGCTCTTCCCTAGGTTAATGAAGCTTCACGCTGTGTCGCTCAAGTGAGTGCTAAGCAGAAAGTTCTTCCACTTCTGTAGGAACTATATCAGTGCTTTCATTTCTCTATGTCAAACGTCTTTGTTGCGAAAGTACGGACGAAAGCTCGACTCTCCATTGAGTAGATCTTTAAATCTTATCAATAATCCTGCACAATTCGATGCCGGCCCTCGACGCGTATTTCCAAGGCCGGAAAAACTCATCAACTGTAGAGTCATAAAGCGACAATTCGGACATCCTTCCATCATGGGTAAGAAAGATATTAGCAAAAATCTCATAGTATCGTCGACCACCGTCTACCCAATAGCACCGTATTCTGCTAATCTTCTACATTTCAGCTATTTAGAAATATTTTTCATTATTGTCGAGTTGTAGCCTTGAGGGTAACAATACACCTGAGCTTGGTGTCCGCACTTCACAACTATAGTACACGGTGGATGTTTAATTGGTATGCTAGTATAATCCTTGTTAGTTAGTTGAGGAGTCCAACCTAGTGAATCGAAAACGCTGGACTTGAAGTGTGTAAACCGAAAGTACAAGGCTTCGACTAGCATCCAGACTACTAATATCAGGTATCACAATGTGTAACTGTATAACTATGAAAGCGCATCTATTTCATGATTGCTAAAATGAAAAACCATGCCTCAACTTCATCTAAATAAAAGTCACAGGAACATCAATGTCATCATCAATATCATCATGAGGCGAAAGGCTGAAGCCAGACTGCCAAGCAATATGAAAAGCAGATAAGCAAGCGCGTGAAAAAGGGAAAGCAGGCAAGCGGAATATGCCAAAGCAAATGCGCAAAAAGCAACTTGATCTTGCGTTTTCACTGCATGTGATTTTGTTTTTTTATGTTTTTTCCATCAAATAATACCGGATTAACAATTACGCAACGCATAATAAAATACAGTGCCACCACTGACTTCGGTTTGCAGGCATATCTCGTAAGGCTTCCAGCCAACAATTATGTTGAGCTTTTGGACCGCACCCAGACAAACGAATACGCCCAACTGAGCCTAGCGCTACGGCGAGTTTCTTCATCCCAACGCGCCCCATCATTGACTGGCCAGTCGGTCGTTTCTCCTAGCTTCTGCCAGGCTCTGCGAATAAGGCGCGGTATGATAAACGGTGAGGAGGCATTCTCAAAACATGCCCCAACCCTCGCAAACGAGCAACCATCAGCATTTCTCTCAGTCCGTGGCCACTTGAGACATCTATATTTTTAACGCGATGCTGCCAACGAATGCGAGCAATACTACGCATGCAACTGGTGTCAAAGAAAGAAAGCCGACGGACATCCGCTCGGATAGACCAGGTTTCGCAAGCACCACTGCGTTGTACACTCAGCCTTTAGCGTGGAGTGAAACATCGCGTCGACGCTACCAGTGGTGAAGGTTACCAAACACTACACCCGCTTTACGATCACGTTGGGATCACGTCCTCGACACAACCGCCAGCAGAGATACAACTGCCAAGGCAAACAAAGCTGTCGGCCAATTCAACGTTGACATCGCGCATAGTCCTGGGTAAGTGTTTCACACTTGTTAGGCGCAAAGCACATACGATACCTTGAAGCTTTAAGTGTCAGGCGGTCCAGGGCTTGTTGCCTTATATGAGGGTCATCTCCCAGAAGTGCGATGTCATCTGCATACTCTAGATCGGTAGCTCTCATCCGATGGAAGTTCAACAGCTGCGCGTACCAGACCAGCTAAAGCTGTCCTTAAGACATCGTCAATCGCGAAGTTTAAAAAGAACGGCGAGATAGCACAGCCCTGCCGCACCCCACGCGTTGTGAGCCCGAAGTTTGACAACTCCGATCAAGTGTTAATATCAGATGCAGTTTTTGCGTCAAGTGGCATCTCTCCCGCTGGGGTGATAGATAGAATCACCATTCAATCGAACAAACTTTGTATAGTAATAGCTTAATTGTGGTACAAGAGATCCGATCTCGCTGGTGAATAGAAACACAATTTAGGTGTTGAAATCCTGAAAGAATTGTTTGTCGTGCGCGTTTACCACCAGCTATCGCTTCATAGTGGTGGCCAGACTTCATTAACAATACTTACCCGGAATATATCGCAATCCCGAAGATACAATCTTTCATAACTTTAGAACGATGCAAACTCACGTTGAACCAGGCCGCATTCAGAAGTGTTTCCACTTTTCTAGATTTCCTGACAAATTGCATCGAGAGCTAACGCATGACCAGGCTCTAGGCATGTGCTCCATTATGAGTGGCAATCATGCACACTGCCCCGCCGCGATTAGCTGACAACGTGAACTAATCTGTCAAAAGTGATTTCCAGGCGAAACAGTGACGTGTCTAATTATGGAACTTAGTCCTGCTAAGATAAATCCTGTGCTTCGTTCACAACTTAAGCAACCTTTCCCATTGTCATTGAATTACCGTAATCTAGACCAAATCTTCGACCAAAGATAGCCGCCTTTGTGAAGTTATACTACAGAGTTCGTGTATAAAATACCGATAGCGTAAAACATCCCGAGATCTGTTTGTGTTTGCTACAAAACAACAATTAGTTGTTGTTCTGCCCTTGCCGTCGCGCTGAGACTGAACCTTAACTCAGTCTCAGCCCACTGCCTTGTAGGTAAAGCTGTTTAGCCAAAGGCTTTGGTCGAGACCCTAATTGTTCTCCTGTCTAGGTATGGCTGGCCTGGCAGTATCCCAGCCTACATACCACCATGGCAACCTGACAGTATCTTAGCCCATGTGCAGTCTATGACTGTGCGGCACTTTACCTGGATCAAGCTTGTGGTTTCATGGCAATCGCAAATAAATCCACTTCCGTGGTGCATCAGACGTCGCGCACGAAAAATCGGGTCGCCTAACCTGGTGCATACTGTGGATGGGAAAGCAAAAACAAGCTTCTACTGCTATTCAATCTTTTTCTGCCCCCTCCCATTCCCCGCCTTTTAATTCTTATCCTTCACCATCCAGTGTGATAAGCGGCCTATCTAAGCCTTTTCGGAGCTTAGCATATCATAAACCCAAAACTCACTTTATAAAAGCGCGCACGTCTGCATACATAGGTGCCATGAATGCATGAACGCTGCGTCAATCACGACAGCAAGCTGCTTTTGGCCTCAGTCTAGGTTCGTTGTCCATCGACATTTGTTGCTTGTCAGAGACAACACATTATGATCCCTCTACGCTAATCGAATTGACTGCACCAAGTGTTTCCAACAGGTACTATTTGAGCTGCTCAGGTGACTCTTTTACTTCCTCCTCAGGGCAAGCCGTTGTAGGTATGGTTCCGAGTTCACGTGCAGAAAGCTCACTTATAGACTGGATCCCCGTCAATAGCAGGATGTGTCCGACTAGCTACTTCTATCAACACTACTTCCCGAACTCAAAGTAAGCGCTGCATGTTCGTCGCGCTGAGACTCCGTCGCGCTGAGACTCCCGTCGCGCTGAGACACCGTCGCGCTGAGACTGGACCTTAACGTGGTGCGATGGTTTCTGTACCTTCATGACTCATTGAGCTATACTGGGTGGTGCCTTTTGGTGCCAGCAGAGCTACTCATACCAGGAAGGTCGATGGATAGAGGTCAGACAAACTCAGTCTCAAGCCACTGCCTTGTGGTTCAGGCTTTTTAGCCAAAGGCTCCGGGTGGGGCCCCCTAAGCTAACCCCCTACTTCGGCCTGGGCAACCGGGTAGTATCACGCCCACAAGCAATTATGAAAATAAAGGTAAAAATGACAGATCCCGTGCTCTCGCGCTCTCTGCTCTCAAGCTCTTTGCTCTCTGCTCAAAATGCTTTACATGATCTCACACTGCATGCAAACTTTTTCAATAACTGTTTTCCGTTTTGTGGTTCTTTGGTTAGCCCTGACAGAAGTGCAGCTTGTTCATCGAGGTTTCCAAATTCAGCTACTTCGAATATTTTGCCTGCTTCGAATGCCTCCAGAGCGTTCTTCCGCCCACGCGTACCATTCAAATTAGCTGCGTTTAATGTACGGACTTTAGCTAGCATCGGACAGCAGGCAGCCTTGGCTCGCACGCTTGATAGCCTCGACGTCGATGTGTGCTGTTTGTCGGAAACACGCATGCATAACTCTAGCTCAGTTACACGATTGTCTAACCCTTCGAACTTACGTAAGTCACACTATCTACGTTTGTCCACTGATGACGATGCCATGGTATCTGGTCAAGCTGGTGTCGGAATCGTCTTGAGTGAGCGAGCTGAGGTCGCACTGTTAGACTGGATCCCAGTCGACAGTCGCCTTTGTGCAGTAAGAACTACAGGGTTCGTGCAAAAAAGGCCGATTTCGCAACCAATCCCGCGACCTGTTTGTGGTTGCTGCCTATGCACCGACTAATTGTAGCTCTGAACGTGACAAGGATGAGTTTTATGGAAGATTACAAGAACTCATTAGACTTGCATCGAGGAGTGACATCGTTGTCCTAGCTGGAGACATGAATGCACGTGTTGGCCGTCTATCCTTAAACGAGCATTTCGTGGGTGGACGGTTTGGTCTCGATTGTCATCGTAATGACAACGGCGAAAGATTGCTTAACTTGTGCTCAGAGCACAGACTGTACCTTGCCAGCACTAACTTCCGCCATTCGAAGCGCCACTGCTCCACTTGGAGATCTCCATCGGCGGCCTTGTTCACGCAAATTGACCATATTGCTATCAGCTACTCCTGGCGAGGGAGTGTGCAAGATTGCCGCTCCTACTGGGGCACCTGTCTAGAGTCCGATCATGCGTTAGTCTGTGCTAAGCTCTCGATGCGTTTTGGTGGGAAACGTAGAAATGTTGCAAGGCAGTTGAATGTTGCTAGGCTTAACGATCTCCCGGTTCTCCGAGGGTTTCAGGCCAATTTGAGTCTGCATCTGTCTACAGTTCCCCAAAATAGTATCGATGACCAATGGAGTGGGATTCAAACCTCCTTGGAAACAGCCGCGTTGGATAGTTGTGGGTTGACTTCCCGTGTAGCTCAGCACTGGGTTTCTGCGAATTCTCTCCAATTAATGGACCAACGTCGGTTGCTTTCTGCTGATAGCATACATGATGCGTCACGAAGGCTTATTAAACGTAAACTGGTTGCCAGTTTGAGAACCGACAGGGAAAGTTGGTGGAGTTCTAAGGCTACGGAAATGGAATCTGCGGCAGCTGTAGGCAATTTCAGAAAATTGTTCCAACTCATCAGAACAACTGGAAGCGGGCGACCAGGCATCAGTGAGTTGATACGTGAAGCAGATGGTTTGCCAGTTTTTAACATGCACAGACGCATGGAGCGATGGGCAGAACATTTTGAAGCACAGTTTAACTGGCCTTCTGCACCCACTGATTTCGAGAATACGGAACACTGTACCCCATGGTCGATTTCTCTTGAGGCTCCGACTCAATCAGAGATTTACAGTGTAGTCCGGAGCCTTAAGCGCCATCGGGCATCAGGTGCTGATGCTTTGCCTCCGTCATTGTTCAAAGATGGCGGTTTCGCTTTAGTTCGCGAACTTCAAGCGCTGTTCGCCAACATATGGGCTGAGGAACGCGTTCCGATCCCTTGGAGAGAATCAATAATTGCTCCTATTTTCAAAAAGGGACGGCGCGATTCCTGTGAAAATCATCGGGGTATCAGTCTCATTTCAGTAGCTCCTAAAATACTGGCGTCCATTCTGCTTCACCGATTGAGTACCAAACGGGAAGAGCGAATCCGTGAGGAGCAAACTGGGTTTCGTGCCGGCCGAGGGTGCATAGATCAAATTTTCACACTCCGTCAGTTACTGGAGCAACGCCACACTTTTCGTAAACCAACTATCGTGGTATTCCTTGACATCCGAGCGGCATTCGATTCAATCGATCGTGAAAGTCTTTGGAACTGTCTACTGAGACATGGAGTGCCCGAGAAGTATGTTTGGATCTTGAAAGCATTATATTGCCAAACTTCGGGCAGGGTTCGAGCGTACGGACAATTGTCGTCCTCGTTCAATATCTCCAGCGGGGTGCGGCAGGGCTGCCCTATCTCGCCGTTCCTTTTTAACTTCGCGATCGACGATGTCCTGAGAAAAGCTTTAGCTGGCCTGGTGGGCACAGGTGTTGAACTTCTGCCGGGTGAGCGAGCGACCGATCTAGAGTATGCCGATGACATCGCACTTCTGGGAGATGACCCTCATATAATGCAACAAGCCCTGGACCGCCTGGCACTTGAAGCTTCAAGGTATGGCATGTGCTTTGCGCCTAACAAGTGTAAAACACTTACCCAGGATTGGAGCGGCTCTCTTCCAAACCTAACTGTGTGCGATGTCAATCTTGAATTGGTCGACAGCTTTGTTTACCTTGGCAGTTGTATCTCCGCTGGAGGTTGTGTCGAGGACGAGATCTCACATCGTGTTCGCAAAGCGGGTGCAGCGTTTGCTAACCTTCGCCACCTGTGGCGTCGACGCGATGTTTCACTCCATACTAAAGGCCGAGTGTACAACGCAGTGGTGCGTGCTACACTCCTTTATGGCTGCGAAACCTGGTCTATCCGAGCGGAAGATGTCCGTCGGCTTTCTGTTTTTGATACCCGTTGCCTGCGTAGAATTGCTCGCATTCGGTGGCAGCATCGTGTTACAAATATAGATGTCTGCAAGCGGGTGTTAGGACCAGGTGGCCACGGACTGAGAGAAATGCTGATGCTTGCTCGCTTGCGATGGTTGGGACATGTTTTAAGAATGCCTACTCACCGTTTACCGTACCGCGCCTTATTCGCAGAGCCTGACAGAAGCTGGGAGAAAAGATCGGGTGCCAGTCCATGACGTGGCGCGTTGGGATGAAGAAACTCACCGTAGCGCTAGGCTCAGTTGGGCGTATTCGTTTGCCTGGGTGGGGTCCAAAAGCTCCACCTAATAGTTGGCTGGAAACCTTACGCGATATGGCTACAAACCGAAGTCAGTGGCGCCAGTGTATTTTATTATGTGTGTCATAATTTTTTTATTCGGTATTATTTTACATAAAAAAACAAAAAAAACAAAAACAAAACAAAAAAACCCAAAAAATCGCATGCAGTGAAACTACAAAAACAAGCTGCTTTTTTGTGCATTTGCTTTTGCGTATTCCGCTTGCCTGCTTTCCCTTTTCCACGCGCTTGCTTATCTGCTTTTCCTGCTTCATATTGCTTGGCACTTTGTCTGGCTCCAGACTTGTGCTTCATGATGATGAGTAGCATCTTATGCTTCGATTAATAGTAGCACCAATGACAACCAATATTTTTTCTACAACGAACTCTGTGCACTCTTCTTCACCTATATGCACAGATCAAACTATTTAGTAGTAACACTTCGTTTATGAATAAAAACGGCAGTGTGCAACTCGGCGTCCGCATAACGATGATCAGCCATGGACAGAAATTCACCATCGGCGCTAAATGGAGAAGCTGCATTGAGGACTGTCGCTCCTTTTGGAATATCAGTGTAGATTCTGATCACGTACTCCTTCGATCGAGATTGACATTAAAATTCTCTGGTCCAAAGACAGTCATCTCTAGGCATAGCTTTTGAGAAGCTTTCGGATCCTACAATTCAGCAAGCCTATCGCGGTGGTTTGGTTGATAATATTCCCACTGTGGTGTCCGAAAATATCGCACAGCAGTGGGAACGTGGGACTTCTAAAACGAGTCTTCGGTTCTTTCGACCGCATCCTTCTCCCCTCACTTCTTCACGCGTACATCAGACATCACTTAGAATACGCCGTGTTCGTCTGGTCCCCGTGGTTAAAGCGCGATATTCACGTCCTGGAACAAGCTCAACGGAGATTCACCAAAATCGTCAAAGGGCTTAGTTCGGTGAACTATGAAGATCCCCTGAAGGCACTTAATTTGTTCCCCATGAGTTACCGTCGCATCCGAGGGGATCTGATTTTGGTTTTCCTGATTCTCAAGAATGTCAAACACCCGTGCTTTAGACTGCTTTCGACGGCCCCTAGTTCCGGAACCCGGGGACATGTCTTAAAGCTTGCCCATCTACCAAGTCGGTTAAACTGCCGAAATTTCTTTTTCTCAGTCCGCACTCCTTCTGCCTGGAATGATCTACCGTCTTTTATTGTAACCTCTCCTTCCCTTGCTATTTTTAAAGAACGCCTTGACTCTTACTTATATCTTTCTCAGAAAATTTGAATTTAACTTCGCATATTTCTTTTTGTTCCCGATGCTGCACCCACTTTCTCTTTTCCAGACCTACATACGAATTGACGCCAATCCATCCTCCCCTGTATTGACTACCCTGTCGTTCCTCTGACCCTACCATTTACGGAACTTTGGTAACCGAAACCCAATTTGATGGACTCCACCCGACTCCCTGTGCTGACTATCCTGTGGTTTTATTTTAAGCTCATAGCTTTTTGTACCAAAATATACTATTGACTACCTTCGAAAGCTAACTTAGAAGAGTGGGTCGAAAAGGCTCACTTCTGGTTTAGCCAAGGTTGGACAGGCACGCTTGCCTGGATCGGGTGTTTGGCTCGACACATTTGAAAAGACCCGACATCAATGGAAAGAGTGTATTATCCCTCTAGCAAAATTTGTCAGCGGACGACCGAATGACCATCTCAGGGACATGCTCTAATAACCGTGAAATAAGTCTCACTGCTGTTATTAAGAGATTATTAGCGTCCATATGTCGCATAGGGAATCACAGATCTGAAAGCAGCAAGCTGGCTTCCGGCTTGGCAGAGGCTGTATCGACCACATTTTACTCTTCGACAGACCTTAGAACTGCGGCACACTTATAGACAGCCGATAATAGCCATCTTTTTAGACTTCAAAGGAGCATTTGATTCAGTCAATCGAAATGTCCGGTTTAACACCTTGCTGTGCAAAGGCGTTCCGCGAAAGTATGTCAACATACTACGTGCGCTTTATGCTCGTGCATCTGGATGCACACTACAAATGGCGCCCGACAAGGATGCCCGATTTCTCCGTTTTTGTTCCATTTTGTAATCGATGCAATTACGGAATTATGCAAACAAGGTGCCCCAGCTTTCAAGGTTCACATAATGCCTGGCGTCAAGCTTCTCGACTTAGACTTGCTCTTCAACTCGTACACAGATGCACAGGCGATACTAAACAAGCTAGCTGGCATTGTGCCTGCATTTGGAATGCGTTATGCAGTGTTCTGCTGCAGGCCATCGACTTATCGAACAACACTTTATTACTTGACAATCAGGCGCTTGTAATTGTAAATCGTTTTACGTATCTCGTTAGTTGTATCAATAATTCTGCATCGTTAGATGACGAGGTCTCGGCATGCATTTCTAAAGCGAATGAAGCATTCCGCAAACTATGTCACCTCTGGCGTCAGAAAGGACTGTCTCCTTTACTCAAGGGTAGAGCTATAAAGCGACCGTTCGGGCTGTTACTGTATGGGTGCGAAACCTAGACCTTACGTAAAGAACACATTCAGCGTCTCCAATTACTTGACAACCGATGTCTCCACAACATTCTACGAGTTAGCTGTTACAATCGCATACGCACCGATGCTCTCCGAAATAAGTTGTTCGGTAGTTATGTTGATATAGAGAAGATCAACCTGCATAGGTTATGCTGGTTGGGTCACGTTTTACGGATGCCAAACCACCGTCTTCCGAAACGGATTCATTTTGCGACGCCACGTTCTGATTGGCGTAAATCTCAGGGTGGCCAAACCGTCGCATGGCATAGGCAGTTAAAAACCCTTACCAGTAACCTTTCCGAAGTCGACGTATCGCGTCTTCCAGGCTGGTGTCCCCGCTATCGTTAATTGCGCTTCAGGATATGTACCGAAAGCGTGTTCAATGGCGGTCTTGCACTAAGCATCTTCTTGGAGTGTTTGCTTAACCTTGTATGTTATCAAGCAGTGACGAGAAAAACTTGTTATGACGCATGACAGTGAAAGCCGCTCTACTCGTACACGAAACTTGTTTGAATGCATGTTCCATTTGAGGTGTAAGCAGCTCTTACAAGTTTTTTTGTGCTTACCCTTCTAAGGAAGCCGTAGCAACTTAAGTCCCGCACTTCCCCATCTTTTAGGATTTTACTTTTTTATGGTTGTATGACAGGTAAGCATTCGGTACATGCTGAAACAGGCTAGTCTTACTACCATTTCTATTTTCTTTCTCATATCTCTCTAGGCCTGGGCAACCTGACAATATCTTAGCCCACGTGCAGTCTCCGACTGTGCGGCACTTTGCCTGGATCAGGCTTATGCTTTCATACCATACCATACAGGTGTAATGCTGTATTTGATGATCTTGTACATACAAACAATATAACCTTCTCACGAGTCAAACTTCTGCTAGTTGAGAGCACTACCAATGTTGAGTACACGGTTGACATCATGCTCATGAGAGAATGCAACAAGACCTCGAGCACCTGTATTACATGTACTTTGCTCCTAACAAGTCTTAATCACTCGCCAATTACTAAGGTGGGTCCTTTCCAAATGTCAACCTAGAACTGGTCGATAGCACCATTTATTTTGGCCGTTTCATCTATGCTGGCCATTGAGTACACTAAGCGGGCTCAACACATCATTAACACCACGTTAACATCGTGCGTCTTATTCGCACTAGGAAAACTGGCTTGTCGGTGGCGCGGCGCCAATCTTAGTAGAAGAAGCAGTAGTAGAAGCTTGAATCTGTTTCGTCTTCTATTTAAAAAACACAAAATCGAGTGTTGACTGGTATTCAATCGATAGATACTGCCAAATTCAGAGACAAAACGAATAGTGTGTAGATAATCTAATCGCGATCCAGGAGATAATTCAACAGAACAAGAAAGTTACAAAAATGGAAAACTTGAAGAAGTGGAAAGCGTTTTGTAAATGCATCATTCATTTACTTCTCCGGTTTCTCCAATATAAGCGCGTAAGTCGTGGCTCATATGATCGATCACAATGAAATGTTCAGGAATCCAAAATTAACGACCTGAAATGGGATAACATGCAATCAAGTAAAATTACTAAATAAAAAATCAGTAATGCATAATTTCAAGTAACGTAATGCAAAGAAATTTGATTGCAATCGGTTAGAGTAGCTTTTGCACTCAAATTTCTTTGCATTATGAATACACGATCGGTCCCAAACATACTCCAATCGGCTCACAAGTAACGTAATTGCGGATTTTATTATCCAAACGTTCCGTTGATCAAGTTGCATGCAGTACTGAACAATATACAGACATTTTCGAACCATATTCTGTAACATTAGCGATGCAAAATAATATGGCTAACATTATCATTATCAAATCCGGCTAAACAGGAAATCTTTACCATTTCCTCGTTAGTTGAAAAAAAAATCATAGACATAAGGATTGTTAGGTAGTCAGCACGGATGTGCAATCGTGCAGCATTTCTGTGCTGTGCGGCTAACATCGTGCTAAATTGACTGGCCAACGGTAATGAGCTTCATGCTGAAACACGCTGGAGTATCACGACCATTTCTACTCCCACCACATATATGTCTAGGCCTGGGCAACCTGACAGTATCTTAGCCCACGTGCAGTCTCTGACTGTACGGCACTTTGCCTGGATCAGGCTTGTGCTATCATACATAGGTAGTCAGCAAATACAAATTGTTGTAGGCCTCCTACAGTCGGTCCACAGCTCCAAGAGCGAATAAACAGCTTGATTCGCTCACAGCAATAGGCAGTGCTCCGTCAGTTGCGCGCTGGCGGTGACCAGAATTCAGCGGCCAAGAGCTATATCTGCTTGGACATAATGCTCCACACAGTGCATTCAGTGTGAGCGGTCAAGAGCAAGTTCGTCTCAACACGTAGAGACAACGTCATATCTCTTTTGCCAACGTCTGTACAAATTCCGACTTCCTGATTTCAAATCACCAGAATAAATCTTTTGAAACGACTATTTTCCATTCTGTAGACATGTCACGAGCCAGCGAAGCAGACGCTATCGTAGTAAGATGAACTTCTTCAGACCTGCTCCAGAATGCAAATACATCACGATTAACCGAAATCGTAGTCTACTGACTGCTTTCAACTCGCATATAGCGCCACATTGTTCGTAACATCGTCGAAATAAATTAGGCAAAGAAAAACAGAAAGCACGATAACATTTGTTAGCTAGTCGAATATCACGAATTGTATTTCCAGTATCTAACTGGAACTGCAAGCATTTAGAGACAAACAAACGGAAAAGCGCGATATTATCAAAATCTCACCGATTCCATGAAGACATCGCCAGTTCTCATAACGAAAAGCAGTACGCACCCAACGCGAGGTTCAAAAACCGTTCACAATGGATTAGAAAACGTAACGATTGCTCATAATTTATCACAATTCCCGTTGAACTAGAAACCAGTTGAGAAGGCCGTACCGTATTAAAAACATTATCGAAATAATACTCAATAAAACATTTCGCTAGGCATTACGAAATTCACATTCAGCTAATTGTGTAACTGATATTGCAGTGTTAGCTTGATAAGATACAGCGTCGCTCCATGGTCAAGTAGTAAGTGTAATCTTTCGACTCGATGAACACGTATCCGAGCAATTTCATGTGAAAGCACAAGCCTGCTCCAGGCAAAGTGCCGCGCAGACAGATTGCACACGGGCTAAGATACTCTCGGGTTGCCGAACGCAAGCGTAGATTAACAGTGAAGTTATTGTCCGATGCCGAATAATTATCTTAGATTTAGCACATTCGCTAGAAACCATTCGAGAAATCATCCACCGTGGTGTATAAACATAAAACGAAATGCACATCGGAAGAATAGTCATATAATCCGCCTGCAGCGTAACGGGTTCAGCTGGACTAAGTATTTTGGTTGACCAACGCTCCCCAGCCACTTCAGGTTTAGTCTCAGCAAAGGATCGCATGTATTATATAGATATGCTATCCGTAAGGATCAACCTACACATGAACGCGGTAAATGGAACACTAAAGGGCTACAGGAATTAAAGCTAGCTTGGCAAATGCTACATGTAAATAGTTTTCACTACCTTCGTCAAAACTGATATCATGCAACATTTCGAACGCGAGCATTGTCTGTATTGAAAGGCACGGGATTTCAACATTTTTTGAAAGAAAGTTTCCGATTGATCGCATGACAGGGATTTATTACAATTCCCCCTTTCTGACAGGCTACAACTAGTGATTGGTTTCACTGTGATGGTGAAAAGTGCATTAGCGATGACCGCTTAGAATACCCCAGCGGTTGTATACTTCGACCACATGTTGTTATGAAAGCACTTCGGAAAAAACAATATCGTAATTTAACCAATCGAGGAAGCGCATGAATCAAGATAAAGACGACTGAGATAAACTGACGTCAACGTTTGCAGTCAGAGACCGTTCATGCAGACTACATTTAGGTTTGACTTGATGGCACTTATAGCGTTTCACTTATCCATAAATAAAATAACTCAAGGTTTTTATGGTTTTTCTTCCGATTAGAGGCTTATGTTGATAATTGTGCAGAGCAGTTGTACAATTGGTACCAATATAATATTTACAAAAAGACGATAAATACTCGCCCGCCTAATACCAGCTCTCGCAACCGCCCGTTGAAAACGTAAATTGCGATACGCAAACTGAATCAAAACACGAGCATATGATAAATATCCGTAAGCAGGATTTTCCATACGTTTAAAGGCCCAATGGGTGAATAAAAGCTTGCGGTAACGGAGTATGAAGCGGTATAATTAAATTCACAGGATTCAAGACTCCCTCATGGGATTACTTCCTTAAAAACCGGTCATTGCTTCATATCTGTACGTCACAAGCGGCCGCCAAATGACCATATCCGTTACATTTATAACAACGACGACGGTCTCCACCTTCGGGGCAATCTTGCTGTTTATGACCAACTTGTTTACACCTAAACCAAAGCATAAAAATTTAAATACCGGATACCTGTAACACTGCATTTCACCAGATTTCAGCGGACAATCACGAGCAATGTGACCGACCTCTCTGCATTCATAACACTCTCGTTCAGAACGGTCACCATAGTTAGAACCGAATCTTCTACCTCTTCCATAACCACCACCTCTTGAAAAATTACCATCGCCTCTTGAAAAATTGCCATCGCCTCTTGAAAAATTGCTATCGCCTCTTGAATAATTACCACCATCTGTTTCTTCTCTTTGAACATAGCCAGAGTCGTTGCCATAACCGTCTGCAAGACACAAAGGAACACTGAACGACTACGAAACGCACGAGCACGGCTTATACACCTCGAACAGCACAAACGAAACCACGAGTTATTTGTAAACGGTTAGCTTGTAACGTTTACCTCCGCGATTCATTTGAAATTATTGACAAAAGTCAAAAAACTCACCACGACGACCTCCACGTGAGCCACGAAATTCACGATTACCACCACCACGTCCTCTTGTCGACGGTTCTTCACACTGACGAGCAAAGTGACCAGAACCACCACAGTTGTAGCAACGATCCATGACGAGAGAATTAAAATTTGGTTAAAAATGCCGATGAGGAAGTGATGGCGGAACAAAGATTAAAACAAAATAAACCGGCTTAAAAGTTATTATCGAAGAATCACAATTATTTTTACCTTCACTAGAATTATCGATTTCGATTTTTTATTTCATTTTTATCGTTTATTATTGGCTATCTTTTACTTTTTACAACATATAAGTTTGATTTTTCTTGCTTTTGGATTACATCATTTCAGTTCAGTTTAGTTCAATTGCACAGGACAGTAAGTGGCTAACGAGCCAATCAAGCGTCGGTGGAAAGCTGCAGATAAGCAACCATGTGATGAAATGTATTGTATTGAATTGAATAACCAACCACAGAATGGAAGTGGGAACAAACGACGCTCACTCGAATTACAGTATGTATTGAATAATGTAGGTTTTACCACGAGAACTTGAATAACAGTATTATTGATTATTGTTGAATGAATGATGATGAATGATTGAGTATTATTGATCGTAAATCGAACAATCACCACAACCACCGCAGTTTGCAAATGATCCTGGGTTTTCATAATCCCGGTACGGCTTGTTCAACTAACGTTCTGATTTCCACGGAGGTTCTAGCGAACCCGAAACATCATCCACAGTTGCTAACAATTGCCTCGCTTTTTCAATGGCAGTAGTCGAAGGTGCCAGTAAGGCTTTTTCTCTAGCGGTTTTGAAATGTACATTATCTGACGATCGACTAGATGAGCTAGAAGGCAGTGCTGAATTCGCTTGATAAGATGAGTTCGGTGATTTATTTGAAACGGTATCTGATAAATTCTGAAGTTTGCTAACTTTAAATTCACTTTCTTGATAATGAAGACTAGATTTTCCGTTTGAATCAATGACACGGGCGGATGCGGACGTGTTAACAGGAGTAGCGCTTGAGTCGGTTGATAGGGAAGTCAAATTTTCATCATCAAACAAAAGAGCTTCAGCACGAACAATGGCGCTGTTAGAAATCGGTCGAATTGTTTTTCCAAATGCAGTTTGATTATTCAGAGTAACGGGAGCGTTCTCCAAGCTATGATAGGATGTGTGAAAGTCAACGTTTCGTTTTTCGCCAAGCGGCATAGTTAAGGTATCATCATCATTCGGTTGATAATTTAGCTGTTGACGTGCTATAGCATTCTTCCTTATTTCACGATTACCGTAAATACCCGCGTATAGGACGCTACCATGTATAAGACGCAGTGGATATTTGACCCTAAAAACGACGAAAAAGCTGTGTACCTATGTATAGGACGCATCCTAATTTTAGTCCTTAATTTCCAATAATTTTTATAGAAACGGTGAACATAAGTCAATCACGGTGACCTCCATACAATCGCTATGATCATCGTGTGTGCTGATTGCTGACTCATTCATCCTGTCAGTCAGCAGATGTCTGTCTATACTATGTAGACTATCGTGGAAAGTGCACTTCTCATTCTTGGTCGTCATGTCGAATGATTGGATGACATTTTTAAGGAAAAGTTTCTGCTCCAACAAGAGTCAAATACTACTCCATGATTGGTTGATATTACATTTTCATGATTTTGAAGATACAGTTCATTATTACCCTTCAACGACGAAAGGGAGTAAGAGCTGGACTATCATGATGATTGCATAACACAACAGGAGTGTGCTGCTTTGTTGAATGAAGACAGTGACGACGAGGATAAATATTAATAAATATTGTACCGGTTTATGAAATAAATTTTTGGTATTATGATAAATGCTTAATTTTTATAATAAAAGTATCCATGGATAAGACGCACCTGGGTTTTTAGGGCAACTTATGAAGAAAAAAGTGCGTCTTATACGCGGGTATTTACGGTAATTTTTATAATAAAAGTATCCATGGATAAGACGCACCTGGGTTTTTAGGGCAACTTATGAAGAAAAAAGTGCGTCTTATACGCGGGTATTTACGGTATGTGTATTATACATAACAGAACTTTCTGTTGGCGACAAATCAGTCGTTGCCACACGCGCATCTTCATACTGTTCACAATGAGCTCGAACATCTTTGAATGAAGGTTTTGGCAGTTTCAAGAGCTCATTCTGCAAAATACTGTCATTTATACCAGCGATTGGACGATCTTTTAATTGCATTACTAACAAGTCACCGAAGTTGCATTTCGCTGCCTGAATTAACAATTGTAGAATAAAATCGCGAATTCCTTGATTGGACTGACGCACCATGGAATGAAATTTTGCACTTTCGGTTGGTTCGAAATGTACAGGTTTCACGTGTTGCATTAAAAGCGCCTTCATCGTTTCGTATGAAAAGGAAATTGGCGAATCCGGAAAAGCCAAATTTTATAATAACGTATAAACAGATTTTCCGATTGAAATCAGAAAATGAACAGACTTTTTATCATTTTCTGTTTTCGGCCCTGTCATACATCAAATTTCGAATCTCTCAAAATAGTCTTATATTTCTTGAGCATTTGCATTTATGTCGAGAGGTTCCAAAATTAAATTCGCCATGAAGAATTGCCTATCGCGACGCCAAATGTGATGAATTGTATTGTATTGATTTGAATGACCAATCACAGATGGAAGTGAGAGCAAACGACGCTCACTCGAATTACAGTATGTATTGAATAATGTAGGTTTTACAACGAGAACTTGAATAACAGTATCATTGATTATTTTTGAATAAATGAAAAGAAAGAAAGAAAAAAGCAAAATGGCTTTATTCGAGTACACGAATTTTCAGCGATACAATTAATTCGACCACACGTAATAAAATGTACATTTAAAAAAAATACATGTCAAATAAAGATGATCCCACTTTGGTTATTATACTGTCAGTTTCTTTCTCAAATCGAGAATAACTTTTGTATGATCAACCAAATATCGAGCTAGGTAACGAATGAAAGAATTTTTGAATTTCTCACTTCTTTCATACTAGTAGCTGGGAACGATCTGCAAGCCATAAGGACCTCATGCAGTGGGTGTGCATTATCAGACGATATGACTCTGACCAATCTGTCACATTCACGAAAGTGGCGTTCGACGATCATATCACGAATTAACTCGGTAGAGGAAGAGCTCAATCTTGAAATTAATTTGATTCCTCTTCTGATCATCAAAAAATTCTTTTCAAAATGACCAGGAAAAATTATAGGGGATGCGTAGATTAAAATGGGAACAATGCATAAAAAACCAAAACATCTAACTACATCAGGAGGAACAGCTAAAGAACGCAGACGTAAGGCGTAAAATGATAACCTTCTAAACTTCAAGTACTGTGCAGTCACATGATTGGTCCATTTGAGACTCTGTGATAAAATGGCGCCAAGATACTTGAAACATGCGCTTCTGCTGAAGTTCGAGCCATGGAAGGAAATCGTGGGAATTCCTTGAAGCAGAGTTTCACGACGCTGACCAGCTAAGTTTGAAAATATTACCTCTTTTTGCATTTTTGAGGGTTCAACGATGAGCCGAGCAAAGATGACCACTGGCCAAAGTTATTGATAATAAATTCAGATGTAGGAGAGTCAGCACGTCTTTTGTGGTCAAAAACAACAGCAATGTCATCAGCATATTTTAGAAAAAGAGTGGGATGAAAGCAAGGAAGATCAGAAATGTAGATAGAAAATAAGACGGGGTAAAGTATTGCGCCTTGTAGAACACTGCGAGAAATCGTTACACAATTGGATACTTTACTATTCACAGCAGTATACTGCACGCAATCCTTAAAATAGGACGCTATCCAGTGAACTAGGTTCGGGGGTACACCACAATCATGAAGTTTTTTGAGCAAAGAACTTCTGATAACACTGTTGAAAGCGTTGGTGTAATGAAGAAAACAAACCTGTACCGCTTTTGATTTTGAATCCAATGACCGGGATACATGGTCAGTTAGCAACGCGAGTGCGTCTACTGTCGGACGATTTTGCGGTACGCGAACTAATGCGAATCTTCTACCTGGCAACTCGTAACAAGTCGTCGTAGCACTATACTTTCCAGTACTTTGAGTAGCTGCGACATACACGCAATGGGGCGGTAATTCCCAGGATCATTTTTGCGGATTGGTGTAATACGTACCGGCTTCCAACTGTCTAGAAAAATACTTCTCTCAATGCATGTGTTGAAGATAGAAGAGATCGGCGAAGAAAGTTAACGCGCCCATTCTTTCAGCAAAAGAGGGGAAAGATTATCGGGGCCTGCAGCCTTTGAGCGGGATACAGCGAAAAGTGACTGCATAACTTCCACTGAGCTTGTGAAAATTGGAGTTGAGAAAGAGGATGGGGGTAAAACAAAATCAGGGATTTCTTGTGTTCCATCAGAAGAAGATAAAAAAGTTTCATTTAATGAATTCATATCACGGATAAAGGGAAGTACCTTCCTGTCTTTGCCACACAAACCTTTGAGCGCACTCCATAATTAGCGACTGTTATTCGTTCTCAAAATTGATTTCGCATAAATATCTCGCATGCGTTGAATCTCAAGCTTGATTAATGAAGACAGCTGAGAGACAGCGTGACGATCAAGATTTTTGAAAGACTTTTCCTCCAGTCTACGAAGACGCTTCAATTTATTGGAGGAAAAACAATCAGGTCGAACAAAATTAGTTTCCTGTGGACAACATATATCTAAGAAAAAGTTGAGATAAGATGTAAAAACATCACCTTGATGGGAAACGTTCAGTTCGTTAAAAATGCGGAAGTCAGTGTCGCTTAGCATGGTCCTCAGCGCTGAAATATTGTCAGGTTCGCAGGTTCTACTGGTCAATTTTCGCCCGATTCTGCGAGTCAAGTAACTATGCCCCATGATTCCGTAGATTTTAGGGAGTATTGATATCACAAAGTGATCAGAATTTCCAATCGGCGCAGATTTACGGGAATGAAAAATTTGTGGCGTATTAGTGAGAGCGTAATCCAGACAAGCTTCAAAACGCGTTGGAAAATGAACAATGTTCGAAAGCGACAAAAGAGAAAACATAG
Source organism: Atriophallophorus winterbourni (assembly GCA_013407085.1). NCBI lineage: Eukaryota > Metazoa > Platyhelminthes > Trematoda > Plagiorchiida > Microphallidae > Atriophallophorus > Atriophallophorus winterbourni. Next base: position 23,154 of record JACCGJ010006114.1, read on the forward strand.
ACAGATTGGCGTGATTGAGGTCACCAGCAAGTAAGATCAAAGAGTTTTGGTAGGGAGCAAGTTCATTGAGAATTTCATCATAAAATGCACGAAAATTGTTAGAAGGACAGTTGGACACGATATACACATTCAAAAGAATAAATGAATGAAATTTAGATAAATGCCGTGGTTTGCATTCAACAGCAAGACAGGAAACTTCTGGTTTATCAAAGGTAAAAATAATTTTGCTAGAGGTACACCACTCTTTGCAAACAAAAGTTAAAACTCCACCACCACGATTTGCAATAGAACAGGTCCGATCCAAACGAAAGCACTGAAAACCATCAATGTTAATCAAATCAGTGTCGATTTCATAATGCAGCTAAGTTTCTTGAAACATAGCAACACCGTAACGAATAAAATGATTTGAACGAAGTAGAAGAGAAATTTCATCATATTTAGACCAAAAAGATCGCACATTAGATGATAAGATACAAGGTACTGGCATTCGAGAAATTGCGCGACGTCGACGAAGAGCAACTTGCCAACTTGCACGATGTTTTTTTTTGAATTTTTCGAAGATTTTCTTAATAAACAATCAAATGTCTCATGAGTGACACAGCAAAATGTTTTTAATAGGATCTGGCAATGCAGCAAAGAAGAATCGCGGAATTTTTTCATAGTGTGCGCTCCATAAATGATTCTAGGTTGACCTGAACACATTGCAGAAAAAAAGGAATACAAGTTGACGTGGATAAATGTGAAAAAAAGTTTGTGGAGGAATTAATAATTTGCACGGCCGATTTTGAAGTCCCCGCGTTGTAAGATTAATGATTAATGATTGAGTATTATTGATTGTTAATCGAACATTCACCACAAACCACCACTGCCAAAACATTTTTTCTTATTGTGATTTGGATATCCTCAACGATCGCGATGCCGAGGGATTATTCATTAAACACCTCATTATGAATGATACTGGAAAAATAAAAATAAATTTCTTTTCACCAGTACGTTGAGAGGTCAGCTAAAACATTGATGTGTATTTAAAGAAACTGAACTATAGCATTTATTTACCCGACAACGATAAAAATGGTAAACATCTTAATCCTGCATAGAAATTAGGGGATAAATGCAGGAAAAAGCTTACCAAAGATGCGGTCCAAACCGTACTTAAACTTTGCGACAGAATTGCAAGATATAAATTATCTGGAAACCGGTTCCAAAAATTTACCACCCTGAGGCTGAAAAAGTTTTTCCGGGAGTGTAGTCTACATCGATCACCAGCAAGCTTAAGTAAATGTCCTTGGCTGGTTAGCTTGGGTCTTACGGCAAAGAAGTCGTTCATGAACTCGCCACTTAACACCTTCAAGATCTTAAAAGTTTCAATTAAGTCACCTCTCAAACGAAGGCGCGTGAGCGAGAAAAGATCTAGGGACTTTAGGCGTGCATCGTAATTTTTTCCTCGCTGACCCTTAATCATGCGAGTTGCGAGACGCAGTAGGCTTTCGAGTCGAACGATATCCTTCTTGTAGTAAGGGCACCACGTCTGGACACAATATTCGAAATGCGGCCGAACTAATGCCTTTTAAAGGGTCAGGAACACGTTAGGATGTAGCGGCGCTTCGGTCTCCCGTTCGAAGTCAGTAGTAAATAGTTATCCAAAATCCTTAACAAGCTTTTGGTGTATACAGTAAGAGAATCACCCGACGCCTGGACTGAAATCTTATCAACCGGTGCTGAAAATATTTGGCTCTTATTAAGGTTCAATGGGAGGTCCCACTTGTATGACCAGTTTATGATCCATTAAAGGTCCTACATCAAGGTATCTTTATCTGTTGATCCGATGAATTTCACATCATCCGCGAAAATGAAAGATGGGCACTTCAATGCAGAGGACAACTCATCGATGAAAATCTGGAATATAAGAGGACCGAGTACCGACCCTTAGGGTGCACCACTGATCACGTCGGTTTGATTCGACAGCGTAGATCCTTAGCTAACTGGGAATGTCCTACCTCTCAGGAGGGCCTTTATCCAGGTTAGTAGATCACCCCGTATGTCTTTTTCTGCTAGCTTGATCTGTATAAGTCGGTGATTTACGGAATCGAAAGCCTTGCTGAAGACAAGGTAGAGGGCTTAGACAGGCTTCCCTTCATCCATCTTTTAGTGGCAGTATTGAGGAAACTAAGAAGCCTAGTCAGGCAGGATCTACCCTCAAGAAATCCATGCTGAGTAACACTCAGTAGAGAATGCCGACACAGTTGCTGACAGATTTTGTCACGCAGCAGTTTTTCAAATACTTTCGGGACGATGTTATTCCGGCTGACAGGGCTATAGTTACCAAGAGTTTACCTGCAACCACCGTTGTGCATTGTTACGATTATGGCTTTTTTCACTCAGTAAAAACCACTCTCAGATTCAAACATGAATTGGAGAGCTTGCATAAAGGTTCTGTGAGCACATGAGCAAGATTCGTTAGCACAATCGAGTGGATACCATCTTGTCCCTCATCGTTGTTGACGCGAATATGGATAAGTGCTTCATACATTTCTGATTCCATGAAGGACAAATCATCTGGTGTAGGAGCACCAGGTAATATATTAAACGAGTGAGATATAGCATTTGAAGATTTATCACGTCTCTGAAGGCCACTGAATTACCTGGAGAAGGCAATCGCCTTAGATAGGTCGGTATCGGCTACTTTTCCGTCCTCCAGATTTAACCCTTAACGGTCGAGTGGGTCAAATTCGGTACACACAAATTAAAGGTTTTTGATAGGTTAAATTAGACAGATCACTTTCGTATGCCGGGGTATCGGAATCGGCACACGTTCTGCTCTCGTTTAGTACGCGTTTGAGACGGCTGAGCCATGCAGCGCACTAGTTGTCAACAAACATCGGAATTGAGGTGACGCTTATAAAATAATTCAGGCAGTTAAGGGTTAAATCTCATATGCTTTCCCCGGTTCTTCATTTCGATTGAGCGTAGCAATAAAATCTTTTGAGATTGGATTCAGCATCCCTAGCTAAAAATAACTCAAACAACTGTTTCTGCCAACTGTGTATTTTAACGTAAGAGTTCCGAGCGGTTTTGTATCGGACTCAAGAACCAGAAGTGAGAGATAGCTTATATTGCCACCATAAACGATCTCGTTTGAAGGTAGACCGACTAACTCCAGGAGTCCATCATGGCGGGCTATGATGCTTTTTCACGGCTTGCAGTATAGCGAGCTTGTCTTGCAAATCCTTTAGATACTTACAAATTCTATCCCACTTTTCACTAACATTGAAACCGTTAGAGAATTGAAATGAAGATTTTGAAGTCTGTAAGAGAAAATCCCAGTCTGCAAGCTTAAAATTGCGTCTAGGGCGAGCAATATGTTTGTGAAACGCAGTACCGCTTCGACGCTCATCATTTCATGATCGCTTTTGCCCAGCGGTGGTTGGTATTTAAAAAGTCTAACGGTTTCCGGCTTGGACGACAATACCAGGACGAGAGTGCATGAAGTGCATTAATTACGAAACCTCGTAGGATCACTCATATGCTGATACAACGCATGATCATGGAGGCTTTGGTAACTAAACATACATGGACGGCCCAATTTATGTCTGGAGGGTTGAAATCACCTAAGATGAATACGCTGGGAGCGGATTGCCTTCTACCTAGACTGAGCCAGTTGAAAAATTGTGAGTGTAGATAAACATTTGGTTTCTTCGAATAACAAACCAAACTAATGGATCAACACCGGCTGCTTTCTGCTAATAGTATATATTTTGCTTCACGAAGGGTTATTTTGCGAAAACATGTTTCTCATTTTTGGAACGAACGGGAAAGTTGGTGAAATTCGAAGGCTAGGGAAATCGAGCATTAAACAGCTGTAATCAATTTTGAGAAACTACTCCAGCTCATCAGAAGTACTGGGAGCTGGCAGTTGGACGATAGTTAGGTGATGCACGAGGCGAGTGATTCGCTGGGTTTTCAAATGCAAAGGTGTATGGAGCGATAGGCAGAACATTTTCAGAAAGTAATTTCCACCTAATTTTGTGCGGCTGGTTTAACGGGTGGATTCTACTTCCTCATTGATGTTTCAAATCACGCCAACTTACGCAAGTTGATAGGAGGCGAAATATTTCCAGGTTGTTATCCAGTTGCGTCCCTACCATTGAACACCGTATAAGGTACGCAATCCCAAGACATTTGCATACTCATTTACAGTCGAGAGCCAAGTCTTCAATGGACACCTTTGTGAAGTGCAGATAAGTTTAGGGTCGAGAACAAGTTTTTGAACACTGAAGATGTCCATCAGATGACGTGAATAAACTAATGCATTAATCCATTACACCACGACTGAACGGCAGTTAGAGACTCGATCAATATATCATACGCCCGAGATTATCCCAAGACATCAATTGTTAAACACATCCTGTGACCTCAGCATTCACGTTTTGAGCGGATCTCTGTTTGGCAAACAATTATTTGCACTGAGACTAATACCAACCTTTTAAAACGCATTACACAGACGATCAACTCTTGACTACACTGCATGACATGACCAACATTGTAGCGACGCTACTGACAGGCACAAAATGCTCCTGGAGTATTTCGACACATCCTTAGCGTAGTCCAGATCAGAGATCTAACGAAACTTGAATTTCTTCATGATCAGTTATTGTGTGGTTCATAATCCAGTCGTAATAATAAGAGAAAACTTGCAATAACGTAAATAGTTTCAATTGCGCGCAAAGCGCGCACAATCAGAGACTGCCAGTAATGTATGTATGAAAGCACAAGCCTGATCCAGGCGAAGTGTCGCACAGTCAGAGACTGCACGTGGGCTAAAATACTGTCAGGTTGCCCAGGCCAAGACAGATAGGCGACGGACGAGTTGATATCGGCGTGCGTTCCCCCAGTAGCAAACCTTAAACAGGTTTTTTAAATACCACACGAATTACATGAAACATGCACGAAACTAGAGGTATACACAAATGGGACAATGCTCGATCGAGCGTGAAACCAGGGGTCTTTCCTGTTCTTACTGTCGATGGGTTCACAGTCTCAGCAGAAGAAAAAGCTGATGCTCTCGCTCAATTTTATGCTCAAGTATTTAGTCCGTTAGCGATTCGATCGACTGAAGAATTACTGCCATCAACAGTGACGCAACAGCTGACTGAGATCGAGATAAATCCAGTGATTATACAACGACATTTGTGTCGAATGAACCCTAGGAAATCCCCTGGAGCGGATGGGATCACTCCGACTATACTTAAATCCTGTAACCAGCAGCTGCGTGAACCCTTGTGTGAATTGTTCAAACATTCTCTAATTGGAGGAGTGGTGCCAACAGAGTGGAAGACAGGGGTAATTTCACCTATCTACAAAGGCGGTAGACGTTCAGATCCGGCAAACTACCGTCCTGTCACCCTACTTCCTGTGATATCCAAAGTTCTAGAGCGGATAATGACAGAAAATATAGTTCATCACCTGGAATCACAAAATATGCTATCTGTAGCGCAGCATGGTTTTCGTAAATCTCGCTCATGCTTGACAAACCTGTTGACGGTTTTAAATGACTGGACCCAAGCGGTTGACGAAGGAGCTAGCATCCACGCTTGTTATCTGGATATGTCTAAAGCTTTCGATCGAGTTGATCACTTTCGACTATTACAAAAGCTGAAGCAGATGGGTATCAGCGGACAGCTACTCATATGGCTTGAAAGTTACCTCAGTGGGCGTAAGGCGATCGTTCGAATTAACGGGGTACTATCACAGGCTATTGATGCCTCTAGTGGCGTACCGCAAGGTTCAGTCCTCGGGCCAGTAGTTTTCTTGGCTTACATCAACGACTTACCAGAGACGCTCGCATGCAAGGTGATTCTTTTTGCTGATGACATTAAACTTTGGACCCGGATAAAAACAATTGCGGACTGTGTACAGCTGCAATGTGATCTAGTTGCATTACACGAATGGTCGGTACGGAATAATTTGCCATTCAATATCCAAAAATGCAAGGTGTTGCAAATTGGTAAGCCATTTCAGTACCAGTATCACTTTTGGCAGACTATTTTGAGCTGGACAGAATCGGAAAAGGATCTTGGAGTCTGGATATGCGGCAGCCTGAAGAACAGCCTGCATTGTGAGGTTATCTGCAAGCGTGCTTCCAAGCTTCTAGGTATGCTGCGACGGATCTTCAGAACCTTCTCGCCTGGAACCTTGCCTACCATCATGAACGCCTATATAATTCTAACCATGGAACATACATAACAAGCTTGGGCTCCATGGTTAAAAAAGGATATAATATTGCTTGACAAAATATACCATCGCGCAACCAAACTCGTAAGAGGTTTCCGTAAACTAGCGTACGAGGAACGATTGCAAAAACTGAGGCTCCCCACTCCCCTCCAAAGAAGCCTTCGAAGCAATGTGATACTAACATATAAAATATTAAATACCCCACATCATCCCTTAAAACATTTATTCGAATACCGTGATTCACGTCATACACGCAGCCACTCAGCGACACTGCAAATTCCCCACTCCCGTATCAGCTGTCGCCGATATTTTTATTGTGTACGTGTCTGTTTCCTTTGAAATTCCCTACCCGAAACTCTTGTCATCTCTCCCAGCATCGGAACGTTTATTCGAAATTTGGATACTTATTTGTTGCATAACGATTTGACGACACCTGCGTATTGACTCATGGTAACTATACAACTTGACTATACTTGACATTACATGTTTATTTTATACCTATTTCCTGAACGTATATTTACTATGGTATGGTAATTGTGAAGCTATGTGCTTTTTGTGACCATAAATTCTCGAATCTTGAATCTTGAATCTTGAATAAAGAAAATGGTAGACTTCAGCCTGTTTCAGCATGCAGCTCACTATCTCTAGCCAATCAGTTTATCACGGTCTTAGCGCGGAGCACGGATGTACATCCGTGGAGTTGCAATGGGCTTTTATAACGCCAACTAAATTCAAGCGGATCTTATGCTATAGTATGATGTCTCATAAACAACGACGGTCCACGAAGTCGAACGCAGCACTGAAATCGATAAAACACAACATCGTTTGTTGTTGATACGTTGCTGGACTCAGTAAAATGAAAAGTTATTATTTGATCCACGCATTTCATTCTTGCCCGAAGCCCATCTTGTTTGATTGTAGCACGCAGATGACGTTTAGCTGAACGCCTATTTAGCAGTAACGTTACACTTTATCTGCAAAGTCGATTAGGCTTATTGCGCAGTATTTAAAATACACCGATTTTGGTGAGGGTAAAAAAGATAGACATGTACGAATCTTCTGTATCCTACAGAGTGGAACAGTTGCTGCAGTAGAGATGTTAATGCCTCTGTATAGGCTTCGATGAGTTCAAGGAAAATCCTATTCGCTCAATCGTCGTAGAGAACCCGAAATCTCGTACCGGATAAGGGATAGCAAACAAGTCGGAAGCAGCAGGTTCGTTCTGAGGCAGCGATTACTGGAAAAACGGTCGATGTGAGGTTCAGTAACCGATAAAATGCTTAACTCACCAAGGTTTAAGGTTGTCACAGCAGTAGTATTAGGAACTAGTCCTTACTATACAAAATGAGCCGTAAGGCCTGCGTCTAAGTCCATATCATGGCTTGCATCATAGGCTACGCGAAACCGACGGAAGTGCTTCTACTGACGCAGATGGTGAAGCGAGTGACTGGCGCCTAAAAACTATATTCATATGAGTATGTAGTAACGGTAATCCGTCTATGGAAATGGAAAACTCCAAGAAAAACCAGCAGCAGTCCTGTAGACAGTAAATTGTCGAAAGGCGCTCCGTGGAACATAATGAACACTGATGCACAAACTAGTGTTCCGCATTCAATAATTTTGAGGATACAAAACATCATCTCATAGGCGATTTTCTTTCAGGCTCTCACTCAATCACTGTTCTTCTATATACTCTTTAGCCTGATGCTTTATTCAAGGGTGGCAGCTGTGTCCTAGTTTCCGACTTTCAAGCGTTAATAGGAAACAATTGAGTTAAGGAACGTATTATCTCAGAAAAAACTTTAGTTGATCCGATCTCCAAAACGGAAGAACGAGACGCCTCTGACAACGATCGGGTTATCAATGTCTCTTCAGTTACTCCTAAGATAGAGGTTTTGATTTTGATTCATTTGGTAAATGCCTAAGGCAGATAGACGAATGGCGAAGTGACTGGGTTTGGTGCATGCCGAAGTAGTAAAGATAAAATAGCGGCTAACGAAGCAACACCACCCGATTAAACAACTTATATTGTAGTTATCCTTGTAGCACAAGCGGTTATCGATTACGAGTCAGTGGAATTGTCATTTAAGATAGAGTGCTTGAGAACCGTTTGGGTCCCAAAATTATACTGCCAAACATCGCGGTAGATTCGAGCGATTGTACAGTTGTAATCGTCATTCTTTCTAGTAAAATGGAGCAGGCCTGTGCTTTCTGCGGTCATTAGGAAAGCGGCTACGGATCAACCTATTGCGCCACTCACGTCCCTCGCCTACATTTCATTTTCGTTTTCTGGCTGTCTTGCCGAAATACCTCCACGTTGGTGCCACATAGGTGGACTCGGCGTAATGTTCAACAGTGGTGTCCGAGGATGTGGTGGGCTTTTGCCTGTCAAGCTTTCTCCTTACAAAAAGCCATAAAAATCCAATGATGACTCATGACGCGGCGGATGTGAATGGCTGCATCAAAGGTCAATGCCTCTTGTTCTATTTGAGGACATTGAAAGGTGCACACGAGAAAAACTGTAGTCACCAACCAAACAACGTGTTTATCGGGTTCGAAACTGCACATTGCCGTTAAAAGGCGTTCGAACCGCTTCACCAGCCAAAGATATGTGCGAACCTCTCTCGCTCTACTGCATTGTGGGTGAAGCCAACGCGCTAAAGGCTCGGTATGGGAGCCACTAAAAGAAATCTCTCCTACTTCGATGTAGGCAACCTGGTAGTATCACGCCTACGTTAGATTATGACAATGTCGCATACACTCACTACGAACACTACTTTTGGAAGCTAACTTAGAAGAGTGGCTGAAAAAGGCTCACATCTGGTTTAGCCAAGGTTAGACAGGCACGCTTGCCTGGATCGGGTGTTTGGCTCGACACATTCGAAAAGTCCCGACATCAATGGAAAAAGTGCATAATCTCTATGAGAAAATTCGTCAGCGCACAACCGAATGATTATCTCAGGGAGATGTACTAAGCTCATGCTCTAAAAACCGTTAGATAAGTCTTACTCCCATCATTACGAGATTATTAGCGTCCATGTGTCTTCGAAAATTAACATCGCATAGAGAATCACAGATCTGAGAGCAGCAAGCTGGCTTCCGGCTTGGCAGAGGCGGTGTCGACTACATTTTTACTCTTTGACAGAACTTAGAATTGCGTCACAACTATCGACAGCTGACAATAGCTATCTTTTTAGACTTTGAAGGAGCATTTGATTCAGTTGATCGAAATGTCCTGTTTAACACCTTGCTATACAAAGGCGTTCTGAAAAAGTATCTCAACATACTACGTGCACTTTATGCGCATGCATCTGGATGCGTTAGAATTTATAACGAGCTCTCACCCAAATTCCACACTACAAGTGGTGCCCGACAAGGATGCCCGATTTCTCCGTTTTTGTTCAATTTTGTAATCGATGCAATTACGGAATTATGCTAACAAGGTGCCCCAGCTTTCAAGGTTCACTTAATGGCAGGCGTCAAGCTTCTCGACTTGGACTATGCTGATAATATAGTTTTACTCTTCGATTCGTACACAGATGCTCAGGCGATACTCAACAAGATCGGTAGTATTGTGTCTGTGTTCGGAATGCGTTTAGCATTACGCAAACTAGTCACTTCTAGCTTTAGGAAGGACTGTCTCTGCTACTCAAGTGTAGTCTATGAAGCGACAGTTCGGGCTGTGATACTGTATGGGTGTGAAACCTGGCCTTTACGTAAAGAATACATTCAGCGTCTCCAATTACTTGACAACCGATGTCTACACAACATTCTACGAGTTAGCTGTTACAATCGCATACGCACCGATGCTCTCTGAAATACATTGTTCAGTAGTAACGTTGATATAGAGAAGCATCATAGGTTACGCTGGTTAGGTCGTTTAACGAATGCCGGACCACTGACTTCAGAAACGGATTCTTTTTGTGACGCCACATCCTGATTGGCGTAAATCTCAGGGTGGCCAAACCGTCGCATGGCATAGGCAGTTAAAAACCCTTACCAGTAACCTTTCCGAAGTCGACGTATCGCGTCTTCCAGGCTGGTCCCCGCGATCAGATATCGCAATGGTTATTCACGCGTCAAGATATGTCCCGAAACCGTGTTCAATAGCGGTCTTGCACTAAGCAACTTCGTGGAGTGTTTGCTCAACCTTGTATGTTTTCAAGCGAAGTGACGAGAAAAACTTGTTATGACGCATGACAGTGAAAGCTGCAAGGAAACTGCCGTGCTGATGTCGCTCTACACGTTCACGAAACTTGTTTGAATGCATGTTTCATTTGAGGTGTAGGCAGCTCTTCCAAGTTTGTCTGTGCTTACTATTCTATAGAAGCCGAAGCAATTTAAGTCCCGCACTTCCCCATCTTTTAGGATTTTACTATTTTATGGTTGTACGGCAGTTAGGCATTCGGTACCTGCTACCGGTGCAATGATCTTTGATGGTCCAAAATTACCTTGTAAATATAAATAAAACCTTCTCACGAGTTAAACTTCGGCTAGTTGGGAGCATTATCATACTCATGAGAGAATGCAACAAGACCTCGTGCACCTGGAACTTACAGCTTTAAGGTATGATATGTAGTTTGCTCGTAACAAGTCTTCAAATTACTAAACTGGCTCCCTTCCAAATGTTAACCTAGAACTCGTCGATAGCCCCATTTACTTTGGCCGTTTTATCTATGCTGCTATTGAGAGTACACTAAGCGGGCTCAACACATCATTAACACCACGGTAACATTGTGCGCCTTATTCGCAGTCTGGGTAAACTGGCTTGTCGGTAGTGCGGCGCCAATCTTAGTATACATATTTTTGTTGTAACTTTGAAACTTAAACCTATGTTTCGTCTTCTATTTAAAAAACACAAAAATCGAGTGTTGACTGGTTTTCAATTTATAGAAACTGCCAAATTTAGAGACCAAACGAATAGTCTGTAGATAATATAATCGCGATCCAGGACATAATTCAACAGAACATGAAAGTTCGAAAAATCTAAAACTTGAAGAAATGGGAAGCGTTTTGTGAATACATTATTCATTTACTTCTCCGGTTTCTCCAATATAAGCGCGTAAGTCGTGGCTCATATGATCGATTACAATCAAATGTTCCGGAATCCAGAATTAACGACCTGAAATGGATACCGTGCAATCGAGTAGAATAATTGAATAAAAAATCAGCAATGCATAATTTCAAGTAACGTAATGCAAAGAAATTTGATTGCAATCGGTTAGAGTAGTTTTTGCACTCAAATTTTTCTGCATGATGAATACACGATTGGTACAATCGGCTCTCAACTAACGTAATTGCGGATTTTATTCTCTAAACGTTCGGTTGATCATGTTGCATGCAGTGCTAAACAATATACAGACATTTTCGAACCATGTACTGTAACATTAGCGTTGCAAATATGATGGTAACATCATCGCTCTTCGAACAGGGAAAATATTACTGAACATTTTGATATAATTTTACCGGGTTTATATAGAAACACTTGAAGACATACAATTAGATTATCGTTACCAAATCCGGCTAAACAGGAAATTTTTACTTTCCCGGTTAGTTCTCCATTTGTTTCTCGTATCCTTGCCATTCGTAAATCTTGACATAATTTAAATGAAATTTTATTGTTATTAATCATTGAGATTTTTCTCACCTACTGTATATTCATTTCCATCATTGAACGGAAAAATGTTTAAAAATCCCGCTCACTTCTGTCACTTGCGCTGTTCTATTTTCTCTTGCTGTTCAAATTTCGATAAACTGATCATGTAATAATTTCCTTCGATGTCCAAGAATATATATTAATAATATAGTTCGTAGGCACGCAGAAGATAATAGATGTCATGTTTATTTCGAGCACATAATGTTTATTAGGCAACATGCTTTTCTATCTTTTGAGTTTTACTATGTCTGGGGCGTCTTGCATGTCTAATGATTGATGACTGTATAAACTCCGCTATTTATTATGAAAGATTCGTAAGATTTTGTTAAAGTTATTTCTGTTTAAAATAATTTAGCAAAGATTTTTCAGTCTAGGTGATTAATTATAGGTGTTTTTCACTGTTAGTCATTATATTATTCCAATTCACTTCGAACAATATAGTATTACGATCGCGATTTAAAAATGATGGTGATAATTTCACGCTAGATTGTGTGATGTTGAGACTGGAAACAAGGTCAAGATTATTGTTCTTACGCGTTGGTTTATAAATAAACTGTGTATAACATAATAGTTCGATGGTATTGGAAAACGAACTTGGACTTATATCGGTACTTTCTTCGCAGTAAAGGCATGGTAAAATCTCCTACAATCGATTTACAGTGTGTAGGGCGGAGAGAGACTTCCATGAAGCAATCGATTAGGCTTTGAAGTGATGAGGAAGTCATAGCCGTTTGTGAGGTCCAATAGAGTACTTTTAGGGACGATATCCAAATGGTTCGGAGTTGCTTTCTATACTCGATTCAAACCCGGTTAGAGATACGCGCAGAATTGTCCAATCAATGCAAAATCAATATATTTGCAAACAATTGCTCTACAAAAATGCGGTACTAAAACAAATATACAATAATATACAAAATACCTCAACACTGAAGATCCGGGAATAATTTCAATAACAATTAAGAGCGTCTATGGGCGAAAAATATGGCGCAAGTCCAATCAAGTAAATTGCGAACCAGCAAAAATGGCGGGAAAGATCAAAACAAAATAAGAAGAGGAAGTACGAAGTAAGGAATCTTTCAGGAAAGTAAATGTTAGCAACAAAAAATAAATGTGTACAATTCGATAGAAGCACAAAAAATTGGAATCCAGGCAGGCCAAAATTTACCAAACTTAAATGTGAAATTCACATTTACACTGCCCCCCGGAAGCCACTTAGCTTCAAAACATAATCATAAACACATCTCCATAGTTCGCTATAATCCGAATAAGTAGACAAACGTTCCTATCTACCGTACATTTTTGCCAATTCTAAAATGCTACAATGAGACTATATACAAAATTGTTAACTACTCATTAGTAGTTGAAATTCACAAAAAATAGATGACCACAATGTAATTTTTTACCAGCGAGAAAGTAGAAATAGCATGTCAATCATCAAGGCATGGGCATAACCAGACAAGACTTGTACCTTATAAGCAATTTTTATGTGCTGCTGGCTTAGTTTCCGGAGAAAATAAGCCCAGACCATCTATAAGCAATTTGCATGTCAATAGCACATGCGCTATGGGCCGTAGCTGCTTAATATTCCACAACGGAAGTCATTGCTCTATGAAAACCTTTTCAAATTTGCATGCACGAGCCGTTTATATTGTCAAATGTTGCCAATGTAATTTAAGTTGCATGAGCAAAGCATAGGAGGCACCTTTGTCACGTTCGGCCATTCGCACCGGCGCATAATGCAGGTGTCAGGTTGTCCTGGCCTGCGCCGCGCAACCATTATCCAGTTGGACTTGGACCAACACGTATTTACGTGTTTGTGATGATCATGGGTCTCAAAGGATGCATCACGCATGTAGGTTTATGCTCCTTAGTCCATTATCGCCGGATGCTAACATGCATGTGCAAGTGCTCCGTGGCTGTATACAATGAATACATCACGCATAGCGTATGTATCATGGCCTGCGATATTTTTATAGGATAAGGAGATTTTGGCGACTAATGGCTGGAACAATCTTTGACAACCTGTCACACTGTCCCGGTTATGAAAGCATGATATGTAACGATCGACAAGGGCCAGCCATAATGCATTTCTCATATGAAACTTTCAAAATTTCACAATGTATGAATAGTGCACATGTCCACAATACGTCATGGCAACATTTTCTAATAACCCGAAGTATCTATAACCATAATCCAATTTGTCTCCGAGGTACATGGTGTGTTATGCGCCATCACCAATGATCAACATCCTGATTACTTTCTACTCGTCTACTACCCCCCTCATCGGTCCACAAGTCACGGGACGCAAGACAAGTCCCTTTCTAAACAGTTGAGAATGATAGTTTGCTAGCTTACAAGTGCTGCTGTTAACTCCCAACGGGGAAATAGTTATAAACTTAATGGGGGGCCATCGCGTGATTTTGACCCGACAGAGAAAGCCGACATTGAGCGTGAGCCATCTTCTGTTCAACGCAACAGAATACGCGACCACCCCAACCGATCGATGCGTCCGGAAAACATGTGTTATCTCACATCGCGTGTAATGCAGATATAGGTTATGAGCAACGTGGCACGTTCTAGATTTTGCAATTATGGAAGCGTGCTAACCACTTGTATAATTATCAACATTAATTCCATTCCACCACCCAAGTTTGTATCCCAGCCTACCTTGTTTCGGCACGCTTCTTGTAGAACTAATTTTCCCAAAAGCAATACAGGAGCCACAAAACCCAAGGGGTCAAAAATTGATGGTATGTATGCAAGAAGTGATCTTCTGGTAGGATGACTAACAGGTTCTCGCATGTCAAACACGTAAATAACCCTGTTCAAATTCCACTTAACACCTAAAGTTCGCTCAACGGATTCTCCAAAGAGAAAATTATTCATCGACATGGACGTTGACTCTGGACTTACATAACACAACATTTCCTTTCTGTTGCATGACCACTTCGCTAGCTGGAAACCACCCTTTGCGAGACGTTCAGACAAGCTTGAAACGATGGCTTTTGCTTGCTCGACTGAATTCGTAGAACCGAGAAAGTCATCTACATAGAATTGTTTCAATAACCCCTTTTCTATTCCATGATCGAAACCATCGATATGTTCATCGAAAATCCTACTAAATGCGTAGTTAGCGCAGAATGACGAGGATTTTGCTCCAAACGGATGCACGTTCCATTCATAGACCTCAGGCTTCTCATCAGGCTTATCGTCTTTCCAACAAAGGGTGCTGAAAGCCCATTTATCCCTTTCGGGCAAGCGAACTTGCAGAAACATATCTTCAATATCAGCACACAGAGCTACTTGGTATCGACGGAACCTGTGAAGGACACCCGTGAGACTGTTCACAATATCCGGCCCTTGAAGCAGCACATCGTTCAAGGAAATTCCTCTAAATTTAGCTGTGCAGCCAAAAACGATTCGCAGCTTTTTGGGATTGATAACTGGATGATGCGGTAAAAACCACCGTTTGATACTGGAATCGCCACGACGTAAATGACACTTTTCGAAACGAGTCTTCATTGTGGCGATATAACGATCTCGAAGGGATTGATCCTTCATTAGCTTACGGCCTAAGCTGCTTAGCCTCATTCGCGCCAAATGATAATTGTCTGGCAAATTAAGTAACGTACAACTCCATGGCACCCCTATTTCGTAGTGACCGTCGACCAGGCGAAGTGATGACTCCACTTCGTGTTGTGCTCTGGCATCGTCGAGAGAGGGATGTGGTGCCTCAGAGTCTCCAGGATCTAAATATTCTGAGTCATACAACTGTGTCAGCAATGTCTCGGTGCTCGGATGTTCTTGTAGGATCGCGTTGACGCGACGAGGTGACATGTCATGTTGACCCGTTGGCCCTCTCAAAACCCAACCCAATGGCGTCTTGATTGCAAACGGTTCTCGTTCTTTTCCAATTTTATGTTCCGAACCGCAATGCACATCCGGAACATCACAACCTATAAGAATGCCCACGCGACTCGACCTGAGGGATTCCAGTGAAACTCCTTCAAGATGAGGCCATCGATTAATATCGATCTTGGGAATATCAACACGACTGACAGGCAGTCTGTTCACAACAATTGAGTGTTCGATCACACAATTGAATTTATTGTCTAGTGAGGATAGCTTTACATTGGTTTGCCCACAAGTTATTGTCTTAGAGCCATGTAAATCCTTTGTGACGCAGTCGACGATTTCATGTGGCTTTCCATATTGTGCACGGAGTATTTCTAAAGCACTAGAAAAACAACTCTCACGAGGAAGCAAAACGCAATGCCGGATAGACTCCTTGGGTGTCCCTTCACAATAATAGATAAGGTAGCACAGTTTTTGATAAGGATCCGTAACCTGGGATTCTATGTGGCTGGCGAACGACCTCATGAATGTGACAAAGTCAGCTGGTGAACCATCAAATGGCTCGATTTCTATTTTGGGCAAACTAAGTCCCACGGCCAGACTTCTGAAGAGAGATTCAATTGATGGCTGTGGTGGTGGGCTTCCATCGTCGGCACGTTTCACAGAATAAACATCCTGATCAATATACTGATCATGATCACGATTGCCCTTCGATCTTTTCAAAGCTAGGCGTCGCCTTTTAAGCTCCAACTCTTCCTCTGCTAAACGCAACTCTTCTTCCTCCCATAAGTCATCATGCTCCTTCGGAGCATCCTCTCTAATGCTATGGGCCTGCCTGGAACCCTGAGACGACAAACGTGGTGAATGAATAGTGGGACTACCAAAGGAGGGAATAGAACCAAAATTGATAAAATGAGTGTCTGACGGACTCACGTGGGTAGGGGATGCAGGAGGGATAACAAGGGTCGAAGGACAGGATTGCTCCATGTTGGATGCGATTGAACCATCGATTTTCTCTTCTGATTTCTTTGACATACTTCTTGTTGTTGCCATATTCATTATCGTCCAACGAATTCCCGAGAATTGTTGAGTACTGTAAAGTACAATAGAGTACTTTTAGGGACGATATCCAAATTGCTCGTAATTGCTTTCTATATTCGATTCAAACCCGGTTAGAGATACGCGCAGAATTGTCCAATCAATGCAAAACCAATATATTTGCAAACAATTGTTCTATAAAAATGCGGTACTAAAACAAATATACAATAATATACAAAATACCTCAACACTGAAGATCCGGGAATAATTTCAATAACAATTAAGAGCGTCTATGTGCGCAAAATATGGCGCAAGTCCAATCAAGTAAATTGCGAACCAACAAAATGGCGGGAAAGATTAAAACAAAATAAGAAGAGGAAGTACGAAGTAAGGAATCTTTCAGGTAAGTAAATGTTAGCAACAAAAAATAAATGTGTACAATTCGATAGAAGCACAAAATAATTGGAATCCAGGCAGGTCAAAATTTACTAAACTTAAATGTGAAATTCACATTTACA
>JACCGJ010006115.1:0-25972 GCA_013407085.1 Atriophallophorus winterbourni
GATTGATAAGCGGATTGGCAGTGCAGCTGTCATTCTGTCCTGTTTGTACTCTCGTGTTTTGGGTAACCGCAAGCTGACTGTTAAGACAAAGATGATGGTATACAGCGTGTGCGTACTAAATGCTTTACTGTACGGCAGTGAAACCTACCCCATTCACGCGAGACACGAATGGAAGCTGAATGCTTTCCATCTCCGAAGCAACCGTCGTATTTCGAACATATCGTGGGTGGACATAGCGACTAATGCTGAAGTGCTCTCAAAAGCTGGTATACAGAGCATGTTAACCCTACTAAGTTTGCGCCGCCTGCGGTGGCTTGGCCACGTCCACAGAATGAAAAATTGTCGAAGTCCGAATCGCTCTTTCACTATGTGAAGGGATTGCAATCAGTAAATCCACGATTGAGCAGACCGCACTCTCCGTACAAATACGTTTGCAAAAGAGATATGAAAGCTATTGGCATTGACCTTGCGAAAGGGTGAACTTAATCTTGACCGCTCACATTTGCGGCATTGCGTATAAGCTACTTAACGACATTATCAAAAGAAATCAAGCGTAATCAGTGGAAGGTGCTTAGATCTTTTTGTTAAAATATGCGTTTGGAAATTATGAACTTAAATAAATGATTTCAAAATCTGGATATGATTTCTGCATTTTCAAGTAGCAATTTTGCAAACATGAGCATTAGCATTGTATTGGGAAATTTACTTACATCTGCCGCCTATTTTGTGAGTGCTGCCTACGCTGTGCTTGCTATGGGAGTGATTGTTCCTCTCGGATCATGCTGTTCAGTTCATTCAAACGCTGTGAAGCGTGAAACCGTATTGCGCTCGTGATACACATCGATGGTCGAAATCAGCCAAAGGAGGCCAACGAAAACGCTACGAGGAAACGGTGGTGTTGGGGCTAGCGTGCCTGCTTTCCAAGAGATCAGTAATTCGGACCCCACCCTTGTGCAACCACGCACAGTGAACAATATTTCTCAGAACCTTCGTCCCGAACATACTTAAACGGAAAAAGGAATCAGACATTCTTCCGAAATTCGGGTCCATTTCGGTAAAATCATATCAAATGCACCGCTATGTTTCATGAAATTACAGTCACCTTGTTTTGATACAAAATAAATCAGGCTCATAGATAGTGGAATGAAAATCACAAAAACTAGAATTCCATTTGATTAATACACCAATGGCATAATCCTTACCTGTCAGGTGCCCAGTGTAATTCCTAGGATATCTCCAACCCATGGATCCACTTCCATCGGGTTTAGGTCTAATGTTATGGTGAACCAATTTCACAACATCTTGAGCAGACGGGTAGCAATTCGTCTCGAGTGGGTTTCGAATGGGCCAAGTTGACGGGCAACATTTCTCACCGGTCTCAAAAAACAATTGCATATTCCATGCGCACGGTAACTTGAAATATATTTCGGGCCACATCCTAACCACGTCGTTCATCACACCCTGGTATTCGTGGTACCATGAGATATAGGTAGAAAAATCAAAATCAATAACTAACATCAATGTATCCGTCGACAGTTTTAAATTAAACATTGAATCTTCAAAGTCCCATGTTGAATATAAATTGAAGCAGCTTGAGTAACGAGAAAATGGTTGCCTACAAACCGCTAACGATAAGCGATAGAATCCTATTTGGAGTTGTTGTTGGCCTCCCTCGGTCGATGTCGACCATGGATGTACATCACAATCGTGTGAATGTTCATGTTCTGCAGCTTTTGGAATGACTAAACAGTCCGATTCGGGAGGAACAATCTCTCCAGTATTTGGAGTACACCAAGCTTAAGTGTGCTTGGTAAAATGTGCCTAATTCAGTTATAATGCTAGCACGCATTAATTAATTTCCACAATTCGAGTAACGTTGCGCAATTTTGGGCGTACAATTCAACCGTTTAAAAATCTGTATGTGTTTTGCAGTAACCAATCTTTCAATAATTAAACAATTTATGTGAAATGTTAACGTTTTCCAAGATAACCACAATATTACGTTGTGAATGATAATAGTATAACAAAATTATATCAAAATGCTTGGCTCAAAAATTTTGTTCTTCTGCAGATGTGTGAATTAACTTTATTACCGTTCGCCATTAACTGGTCGTCGAACGAAAGTTAAGTTAGGCGCGATATTATTCTTAACTATTGAGTTTTATTTACAACCGGGTAGTATCATGCCTGCGTTCAACGATGACGATGATGACAACGCTTTGTACCCCCCCTTCTCGCTTTGTACATATCATTGTTTATGTTGAACGGCACCATATCTGTATCAGATTGTGCAAATATAATAATAATAATACCAAAGAGCATCCACTATGACCCTTGTTTCAAGTGTGTCAAAAGTTCCCGCATTGAATGTGTGCGCCATGTTTTGACCGTAGTGCTATATTTTTTTGGAATTTCATAACTCAACATGCGGTGGACTCTCTTTGTATGTCGATATTTAAATGGAAGTTTGAGTTACATGCACAAACAAAAATTATATGTTAGCCAAACATTAGAAATAATCCCCACGGTATATACTATCACTTTTTTACATTTCAAACTTCAAATCCCCATCCAGTGATGATTTGAAGTTTTCACAGTTTCAACAATAACTCCTTGAATCTTCGGATCTTAGGAAATTAAAATCATATCATGCACATCACACAATGGCAATCCATACGCGATTGGAGTGTATAGAAATGGGGAGTGTCTGCGTGTCAATTATCCACAACATTTGGTTTTAATAATTAAAGTTTAGTCTGCAATACCGCCATCATAATGCAATTCATGCATCACACGCTAAGGTGCAATGCTGTTGAAAACGCAGCACAATCAATTCTGATTTTTTTAATCGCCAAATGAACACATCTCGATGCATTAGCTTTGTAATGTGCAACACGGATGTGCAATCGTGTAGCATTGCTGTGCTGTACGGCTAACATCGTGCTAAATTAATTGGCCAACGGTAGTGAGCTGCATGTTGAAACACGCTGGAACCTCTAAACCATTTCTATTTCTATTTCTCCTTTCGTATCTCTCTAGACCTGGGCAACCTGACAGTATCTTAGCCCACGTACAGTCTCTGGCTGTGCGGCACTTTGCCTGGATCAGGCTTGTGCTTTCATACTAATGTGGAACACGCAAGCAAGTAATCGCTTTGTGATTCTGTAGTTGATCATAGTGGTCATATGCAAGAACCCTATTTCATGGTGGCATTAAAGTATAACTTTGTATATACCTTTAAATTTAATCTGATCAGAACAGCACATGTGTAAAATGTGAAATTAAAATGAAGCAACTAGGGTCATTCAGTTTGATGTCACCGTCTCAGCTCATGCGATTCAAAGTTGTAATGGTCTAAAAAGCATTTAGCTTAACAATAACGATAGGATGGAGTTATGAGGTATATACAATAAAAAGAAGAAGAACAGGGAAACTCGTGTAGAGTAAATCGTATCAAAATTTGGGTTTTCTCTCAAGTATTTGTCTAAATTAGCTTTAAAAATATCCAGGTTGGCTGAGTGTGTAACAATGGAGGGGAGAGTGTTCCATGTGAAGCTTACACGTACAGCATACGAATATCTTCGACAGTTCAGTCTTGAATTTGGAATAAGCACTGTAAGTTCATGTTTCCGACTGGCACGGGGTGGCGAGCGTGTGAAAAGTTTGGACAAGGGATGGTTAGGGACGTGCATAATATTGTACATCAGTATGAGGTCACCTCTTAGTCGACGACATCGAAAGTAGAAAAGATTGAGATTCCTCAAACGTTCTTCATATGGTTTAGCAGCTAGTCCGGGTACAAGCTTTGTGGTTCGGTGGTAAATACGCTGCAGAAAATTGATGTCTTTCTGAATCCAGGGTGACCAAGCCTGAACAGCGTACTCCATCGCTGGTTTCAGATAGGTGTTCATGATACGGGGCACCGACTGATTGGAGAATCTGCCGAAAATTCGTCTCAATAACGCCAATACTTGTGACGCCATTTTGTAAGCCGCTTTGCACTGCAGTGAAGTCTTCAGACTTGAACTGGTCCAAACACCCAAATCCTTCTCTTCAGTTGTCCAGACGAGTTGGTGGGACCCAAGAGTGTAGTTGTAATTAACAGTCTTTCCAATGTTTAACGCCTTGCACTTTTGGAAGTTGAATGGTAGTTGGTTTCTCAAAGACCAATCGTGCAATGTGTTTAGATCCTTCTGCAAAGTTTCACAGTCATCATTGGTTCGTATGCTTCTCCAAAGCTTTATATCGTCTGCAAATATCATAATCTTGCATTTAACACGCTCGGGAATGTCGTTTGCGTAGATCAAAAACAAAATCGGTCCGAGGACCGAACCCTGGGGCACTCCGCTCGTAATTTTGAATGGTTTCGATAAGGCGCCGTCAACTCTGACTTGGGCACTCCTGTCGCGTAAATAGTTTTCTAGCCAAGCAAGAAGTTTCCCTGATATCCCGTGCAATTCAAGTTTCTGGATTAAAATACTATGATTGACGCGGTCGAAAGCCTTTGACATGTCTAAAAAGCATGCGTGGATGAAGTAACCATTGTCCACACACTCAGTCCAGTCGTTTAAGGTGAGCAAGAGGTTAGATAGACATGAGTGATGTTTCCTGAAACCGTGCTGTTCAGTCGCAAGAAGTCTATTGTTTTCGAGGTGATGGGTGATCTTTTCCGCTACTAAACTCTCTAGCACTTTAGAAATTACTGGCAACAACGTAACTGGTCTATAGTTCGCAGCGTCAGATCGACTCCTGCCCTTGTAGATTGGTGTGATGATGCCAGATTTCCATTCCGCGGGAACGATACTATTTTCGAGCGAAATTTGGAATAATGTGCTGAGTGGACCACACAATGAGGATGCGCATCGTTTGAGGATAAAAGGAGTGATTCCATCTGCTCCTGGTGACTTTGCGGTATTCAAACGAAGAAGTCTGAGCATGACACACTCATTGTTTATTGAGATTTCATTTAGTATTTCATTGGAAAAGCCGATCGAATGCGGCATAAGATGCACTGATTCCTTGGGGCAAAAAACTTTGCAGTAGTAACCTGCAAGAACTTCGGCAGCCTCGAAAGCAGTCGTAGTTAGACCATTTGGTGTGCGTAGTGCTGAGATTCCTGGCTTTATTTTTGATGTAGTGTTAACGATCTGGTACAGGACTTTGGGGTTCAGCTCCATCATGGTCAGTAGTCTTGCCTGATGAGACTGCTTATCCTCGGTGATAAGAGAGGTGACCTTGTTCCTCAACAGACGATATGTTTCCCAATTATCTGGCATCGGATTGTGGACATAGTTTCTCCATGCATCGTTGCGTATCTTAATCCACTTCCTTGTGCGGCTTCTCAACGTGAAGGTAAATCGTTTCTTCGCTGTCTTTGGCACAAATCTGGAATGTAGGTTTATTTCATCACACAGCTTTTCTATGAAGTTTACCCAAGAACGATGCACGTCCGTGGTGTCTGGTTTTCAGTCAGAAATCGCTCGAAGAGCATTGTGAAGACTTCCAA
The DNA here is from genome assembly GCA_013407085.1 of Atriophallophorus winterbourni. Lineage (NCBI taxonomy): Eukaryota > Metazoa > Platyhelminthes > Trematoda > Plagiorchiida > Microphallidae > Atriophallophorus > Atriophallophorus winterbourni. The sequence goes on from JACCGJ010006115.1 coordinate 5,507, forward strand.
TATCCAGTTGTAGTTTTGTTTTGTTGATGTCATTCGTTCTCTCAGCTTGACAAACATAATCGAATAAGAGGACCAGGTGGTCGCTAGAACCCAATGGAGTTTCGTAGCTCAGATTTTCGACGGCATGTTCCTCACTGGTTAGTATTAGATCCAGGACAGATGGCATGTTACCATCTCTATATCTAGTGTTATCAAAGACGTGGTTATAAAAAGGAATATCGAATATCAGTTCTTGAAACGCATCGTCGAGCGAATTCGTTGAAAGAGCATTTTTCTTCATCAAGTTTGGAAGGTTGGAGTCTCCCATAAACAGGACAAGGCGTTTGAAATCTGGCAGCCAGAAGTCGAATTTTCTGGAGTAGTTCAACATTGTGCGCGTCACTTGCGCTTGGAGCCCGATAAATCACGCCAACAATGCAATCATCTCCAGTAGTCAGCTCAATTGAGCACCACAGAGTATCCTGTACACGTAGGTCAATATCGTCAATTTTTCTGCAGGATAACTGTTGGTTGTAGTAAAGTGCTACGCCACCGCCGCGTCCCGCACGGTCTTGACGGAGAAGAGACATTCCTTTCAATGCCAATTCATTGTCTGATAAATGAGGTTCAAACCATGTTTCGGTAATTGCAACTAAGTCGGGTGAGTGCTGTGTACATACGGTATCAAGCTCCTGTATTTTGTTTCTCAGACAGTGCGCGTTTGTATAGAGACACTTAATGGTTTTATGGGTTAACAATGATGGACAATGTGAAAGACTAGTTTTAGTTCCAAGTTGTGATATGTTTGGCAAAGATTGAGGGTTAGTATGCATAAATTCAATCCGGTTCACAGTATACAGCTGAGGCGTTGAAGTCGTTTCTACTTTTCCGACTCGGCATGAGTCGGACACAGATCGTTTTTGGAGAGCTAATTGAAATGACTTGACTTGGGCTTGTGAGTGGTATACTGTCTGCAGGATCTAGTTTATTTGTTTTCGGAGCACTCATTCTGACACCACTTGGTAGCTTGCGACTGTTTTGAGTCCATTGTGCTCGAATTAAATCAGCCATATTGCTAGTCAGGAAGGTGATTTTAAGCGGTTGGGGTCCATCCCCTTTGTATTGGATGGACTTGGGTATCCTGAACGTATCTATTGCGACAGTTTCATTTACATCGATAGTTTCGGATATAAACTTCCATTGTTGTCTATCGTGTTTTTCTGTTTGATTAGGTGCTAGATTTTCAGCACACTCAGGAACACCAAGCAGTACTAAACTTCCTAAACTTCATGCTGATGCCGGATCGGAGGCTTTTGATTTTCGTTCCCACCATGGGAGATCAGCGAAAATACGGATTTTTGAGCCAGCAACACTCCTTAATAAGTATGAGTCTAATAGTATGTTTTCCAGGTCGTTTTCGTTCTCCAGTATCACCTTGAGTAATCTCGGATCACCCTGATGGGGTGATTTCGGGTGTCGACTTAAACGAACTATAGCTGAGGGTTTAATGGGAACCAGGTTCATCATGTCACAGAGTCTGCTCCATTCGGCTAAATCGTGCTTTTTTCTGTCGTCGGACAGTGCATCATTTGTTTCAGGAACGTTAGTGCAAATTACGCTGAGACTATGGGTCTTCTTCATTAAACCACCAGCAGGTTGCACCGGTGCTGGTCGATGAGGTGTCTCACTTTTGACTGTATTCGTTTTCCTCTTTACATTCACAGCAGATGCTGTCTTACGCGACTTAGTAACGAAATCATCTCTATCGCTCCTTTGTTGTCGCATTGGATCACCACTAATCACCGAAGATGCACCACTAACCAAAGTTGACTTTTGTGGTGTTTTATCGGCGTTTGCTCTATCGCTGATTTCCGCTACGGGCGATGATGCATGAAAAACCTGTTCATTCGCGATTATAGCAATTTCAACTCGCTGTAGACTTTGCTCTAGAGCAGATATTCGTTTTTCGATTTTGTCTTCAAAGTCTTTAGATTTCTCTAAATCGAGAGCTGATATTGTCCTACAAACGGTGTCTTTAGTGTTGTGGCGAACGCCTTCATTCGATTGTCTACAGTTAATACAAACAAAACAAACAGATGGATGTTTCTCGTCGTTCACAAGACGCACACAGTCATCAGTCATATTGTTGTCACATGACGCGTGTTGACGGAACCCGCAAAAAGTACATTTAACTGAAACGCTATCAACGCTTACCAGGGTTAGACATGTGATGCAGAGGTCACACGGATCCCGTGTCGCGGTAACAGCAAGATCGATCGGTTTGTTTGTTTGGGCGGTGGACCTCGTTACACGTTCGCACATGTTCGTGGGCTGCGTAGGGCTTGCCGGTTGATCGATAACTGGTGTTTTGCGAGTTGAGTGAGCTCCCAGTGGTTGCTGGCGTGGTTTCGGCATTGAACAAGTAATCCGCAATAACTCGGTGATTACAGAAGATAGAATATGGAGCAAGGTGTCAAAACCTGTAGCTCAATGTAATGTTTCTAATGATAGCAAAATCCACAGGGTAACTTGTTCTGCGAGAATCTTTGTACGCGTGAACAAATTGGCCTTTTCCGTCAAAACTGGTAACTTTGCTATAGTTCAACTTGAGCGATCGAAAAGTATGAAATCCGATAGGCGTCGTTGAGTGGTAGACAGAATACTTTAAACGGAATAAATCCGAGCAGATGCAACGAAGATACGGACAAAAATGTCAGAGCAACGAAAAATGCGACCGCACGCGGAATGAAAGATACGAGGATTATTCAATTTTGAATTTACAACCATCAAAATTCAAGCAAAACAGAGTATCATTTGAGTGCTTCAATCCAATGCTTGCGTAGATTTAGCTCAAATGATTCATTTCTGCATTAACAGGCAAATCGAATCATAAAACCATGAAGAGTTAGGAATGAAAGTTTATGCATGAGCAAGGCGCAATTTCAACCCTTGTTGTTGCGCTGATGCAGATTGCAGCAAATTTCGAAACCTACAACCACGGCTGAATTTGGACAACGATTTATTTGATGACGTAGGAAAATACCATATTATGCAAGTGCCTCAGATCCTACAAAAGCTACTTCAACGCTGCAATCTTTACGGTTGATCGTTCTCTAATGCATGCCTCTGATGTTGCTCTTATTGAACACTTTCGGTTGATGTTGAATAGGGATGCGCACCATGACGGCATGACTGTTTCAAGCTCTACACCGTTTCCGATGATTGAACCGTCCGATGCGACCGGAACAATCTCTTAAGCAGCACTGGCAACGATAAGCAGTGTTCTGTTGATCAGCGGCATTTACACGCGTTCGGCATGATCTACGTTTATTAGCATCGTACAGTATCTGCTTCTCTCCAGCTTGGAGATTACGTCAAGAGCTTACATATCCATTTTGAAAACGTTTTTGTACAGTAATTCGCTGTCTCCCCGACGTTTGTCTTGCTGATTTAAACTCAACACAGAGTAGATACTTCAGATCACGACCATTTCTCATTCTGTACAAATAAGCCAGCCAGTTTAGGCGGCGTAGTCGTAGTTGGGTGAGCATTCTCCTTAAACCAGCCTTAGAAAGCACTTTGGCATTTGTCTCTTTGTCCAACAACCGAATGTTCAAGATGCCACAGATGATACTTCAGTAGATAGCATTCTGCTTACATTTGTGTTTTGCATGGATGGTCCATCTTTCAATTTCTTAGCAACAAAACGGTTAATACATGTGTGCTGTACACCATCGTGATCATATTACTAGCATGGTCATGTGCACTGGTGCACAGCATGCAAGATTTATTTTGGCTCGATAAAGGTGTGCACTCTGGCACCTGTTTTTAATTCAAATGCACACAGTTCACGTGTAAAATAACGTTATCACGAAAACAAAGCCATTGTATAACTGTAGCGCAACTCGCGTACACAACGTGAACAAATGTTGTAAATATTGCTGTTATTCTAATCGCAAACTCAATTTTGAATTTACAACCATCAAAATTCAAGCAAAACAGAGTATCATTTGAGTGCTTCAATCCAATGCTTGCGTAGATTTAGCTCAAATGATTCATTTCTGCATTGACTGGCAAATCGAATCATAAAACCATGAAGAGTTAGGAATAAAAGTTTTTGCATTGAGCAAGGCGCAATTTCAACCCTTGTTATTGCGATGATGCTGATTCCAGCAAATTTCGAAATCTACCACCACGGCTGAGTTTGGACTACGAATCATTTGATGACGTAGGAAAATACCACATTATGCAAGTGTTTCAGATCTCACAAAAGCTACTTCAACGCTGCAATCTTTTCGGTTGATCGTTCTCTCATGCATGCCTCTGATGTTGCTCTTGTTGAACTTGTAGTGGATAAATTCAAAAAATATAGCAGGAAAATATTATAGTAAAAATGGACAAAGCAACGAACTCACGAAAAGTGAAAATTCAATGTCCAATGCAAATATCCACACACAAATATATTCCAGCTCCAAACTCCGGTGTATCGCGTTGATCAGCAATTAGAATTGGCGAAGCTGAAAAATGTGTCGAAAGTCAATTTTGCTGTTAACCGTCGTGATTCGCAAACACGCAATAACGCAGCACCACGAATATCAAGCAGAAGAGGAACGCGCGCGGAAAAAGTATATACTGGAATAATGTTTGGTTAAAACAAACATTGATGGAAATGGAAGTACAATTAAAAAGAAAGTGAAATTACAAGTTGCTACAGAACTCCCCCCTAGAGCGTGAGTCGACGGATGAACGCTCGATACATCGTTTATGGCATGTATTCAACCAGTCTTGCGGGGAACCTCACTCTGCGGCCGGTACGTGTTTGATGAGATGAAGGAGTTGACAGGATGGGTGAGGGTCGATTGGATGTAACGTCACTGGTCGTCATAGGCTGTGTGGGTGGAGTTGAAGGGGTAGCTTCTTGTGATGACTTCCGTTCGACGTAAGCAGGTTTTAGGCGGTCAATGTTAACCTTGTCTCTGATACCGTAGCGTAGCAGAACGAAATATTTGTCTTTACGTTCCATTACTTTGAATAACCCTTCATACGGAGTTTATAGGGGCTATCTAACGGCATCGACTCGAACGAAAATGTAGGGACAATTTTTGAGATCATTGTGAATGAATGAGGGACGGTCGACAAAACGTGTGGGGACGGGCTCGATAGACTGAAAATGCTGTTTGAGTCTGGAGCAGTAGGATGCTGGTTCAACCTCGCCGGTAGTGCGTGTGTCGAGTACCATCTCGCCAGGCAGTCTCAGTGTGGTGCCAAATACCAACTCTGAGGGACAACAACCGATGTCTTCCGTAACGGTGTTTCGAATACCGAGAAGTACGACAGAAAGGCATTCAGACCATTCTGTTCCTGAACAAGCGGTGAGGGCAGCCTTTAACTGTCGATGGAAACGTTCAACGAGTCCATTAGCTGCAGGATGGTATGCGGTGGTATGCAGGTGATCACATCCGAGTAAGTGGTTTAATTCGCGGAACAAAACACTCGTAAATTGAGATCCTCTGTCAGTGGTAATGGTAGTAGGCACGCCAAAGATGGAGATCCAAGAATCAACGAATGTTCGCGCGATGGTTTCAGTAGAAATATCTCGCAAAGGAACTGCCATGGGCCAGCGTGTATATCTGTCGACACATGTCAGGATATAACTATACGTTCGGGATACCGGTAAGGGACCAACGATGTCTAGGTGAACGTGTTTGAATCGACCCTCGTGTTGCAAATATAGATGACTGCAAGCAAGTGCTAGGAATGAGAGAAATGCTGATGCTTGCTTGCTTGGGATATGTTTTAAGAATGCCTATCCACAGTTTACCGTAAAGCATTTAGTATGTACGCGCTGTAGACCATCATCTTTGTCTTTACAGTCAGCTTGCAGTTACCCCAAATACGAGAGTTCAATCAGGATAGAATGACAGCTGATTAGCAAATCCGCTTTCCAATCTCCGTATCTAGCGAGAAGTAATTGCAATGGTTGAACCAAGGTATGTGAAATGATATACTGATTTACCTGACAGTTTCCAACAGTGATGATGGGTGGCGATACAGTCCCTTGACTAGGGACTTTGGTCTTGCTCATACTGATTTTAAGCCCGAAGTCTTTGCATGCTGACGGACAACAGCCCATTAGCGACTGGAGTTGCTCTTGGGAGTGAGCAATAAAGGCTGCATCGTCGGCAAACAGCAGATCACGTATTAGCATATTTCGTGCTTTCGTTTGTGCTCTCATCCGGTTCAGGTTGGAAAGCTTGCCATCACTTCGCGTGCGTATGTAATTACCCTCTGTCTTCGTCCTGAAAGCGTGCTTCAGAAGCAGAGCAAAGCATAAAGCTTCACCTTTTGTTGGTGCTCTCAGTATTTTGTTATGATGCATTATAAAGTTGTTATTTCTTAGTTGTACGTGGTTTACTTTGAGTTTTACGGGTTGCCACGTATATGAAACTCTTGTGATCAGTACAGAGCGGTCAAAACAGTGCACTGAGTGAACCTTCGGGTCAACAAGATCAGAACGTTCATGTGGGTTGATACATATAGTCCAGAAGAAAAGAGTGAATCACACAAATGTACTGACCCGCTTTCTTTATCATCACAAAATCTATTAAGCGGCACCGAGACCGATGTATCACAATCAGATAAAGTAGAACATTGAATCAAATACTCAGAAAACTGTTCTCAAAAATTCGAGGAAACATTAATGCCTATAGTGAATGCCCACAATAACTCACTAAAAAGTAAAACCAAACTAAACACAACACCCAAACATCCCGTACCTCCATTAGATGTTCTACTAATTAAAGATAATTTGCGGGATGCTGAACAGCTTAGTGATGCAAACGTTAGTTGCGAATCAGATGTTAGTCACCTTAAAAAGTAGAAGTGGCGTCTACTGACTGTCCACCAGCGGAATTCCTCTATCTCCAAAACTAACACCGAAATAAAAAGAAATTTGATGAATCTCAGTATAATCTGCACCAAATGTACCGGTGACTTCCGGGACACTTTTCTCAAGTAGAAGAACTCATGACATTGAACAATGGTACCAGCTGTGTTCAATGATTGATATGATTGCCTGATTCGATAACCTGCCTAAGTCGGCACCTCAATTCTTCTCATCTTGGCGAACCACGTCAAATGAGAATAACTCTGAAAAGTCAAAAAGAGATGGAAGACGTTCTTCTAAACTCTTACTTACTCCGTCCATTTTCACACAATAAATGCCGCAAACATGCTGATATTCCCTGGTGGGAAAGAAAAGGTAATTTAAACAATTGGAACAAATCTGACCAACGCGGTGTGGTTCTTCTTGGTGTTCTCCACCAAATAACACTGCGTCGGAAAGTGGAATAAAGCTTCGTAATTACAAATAGTGACTCTACGTTGCCAACAACATCGGAGCTCACGAGTCAGTCGTGGTGGACACGCCTACAATATCTCAGGTGACGGGCCAAAATCTCTTAAAATATTTTTTTTAACTTGATGTATGATGGAATCAATTAGGGCCAACTGGAAAGCACCTCATAGAAATTTTCCGAAGAATTTCAGAATGAGCGACCTCAGACTTTTTTTATAGAAACCACCTTATGAACCACGGGTTCTACAATTAGACGCTACAGCTGACATATTTTGTGATTCCAAGTGATGAACTATCTTTTCCGTCACTATACGGTCTAGAACTTTGGATATCACATGAAGTAGGTTGACAGGACGGTAGTTTGCAGGATCGGAACGTCTACCATCTTTGTAGATAGGTGAAATTAACCCTGTCTTCCACTCTGGTGGCACCACTCCAGCGGTTAGATAATGTTTAAACAATTCACTTAAAGGTTCACACAGAAGCTGGTCACAAGATTTCAATATAGTCGGAGTGATTGCGTCCGCTCCAGGGGATTTCCTAGGGTTCATTCAACACAAATGTCGTTGCATAATCGCTGAAATAATCTCAAACTCGGTCAGCTGTTGCGTCACGGTTGATGGCGTTAATACTTCAGTCGATCTAATCGATAACGGACTAAATGCTTTGAACAAACAATGCGCACATGCTCGATTCTCACCACTCTCTGATCTTTTCAACCCGTCACTGAGTAGTGGCAAGGTTGTTATTGACCAGAAAAGTAGAATAATCACTCCGATATAGAAATGCGGAAACCGATCAGATGTGTCTAAGTACAGACCAGTCACATTGTTGCCAGTAGTCTCTAAACTTGTCAAACGTTTTGAAGCTGATGAACTTATCAAACATTTGAAAAAATAAACTTCTTTCCACCGCACATCATGAATTTAGGATAAAAACTCCTGAATCATCAATCCTCTCATAACGTTTGATAAATGGACTCCAGTTGTGGATAATGGATACCTTATCCATGTCTGTTACTTCGATATGTCTAAAGGTTTGACCCTGTTATCCCCAGCATGCTGCTACAGAAATTGGAGCACCTTGGGGTTGGTAGCAGATTATTGGTCTTGATACATGATTACTTGACTGGTAGAGTCAGTGGGGTTAGTGTTGATGTGGTACAATTCAGCTTTGTAGAATTTAGAAACGGCGTACCTCACGGCTCAGTCTTGGGGGCCAATATTTTGTTGATGACACCATCGTTCGACATAGCCTGCGCCTTGCAGAAGAGTGCAAATTCTAAAAAAAATGATATCGATGCACTCAACACGTAGTCTTTACCAAACTGTCTAACATTCAACTTCTATAAATGTATACTGTTAAACGTCGATAAATCCTTCGAATTCATATAATCTCTAGGATCTCAGCAAATTTCGTAGGTCAAACCTTGGCACTGCTCAAAAGCATCTTCGGTAGTTTTTCCAAGCAGATAATCCCACGGATAATTAACACCTCATGGTTACCAAAGGACATGACTATGCTGCATAGTGTATGCCGCAGCGCTACAAAACTGGTTACCGGACTATCAAACAAGCCAAGCGAGAAGAGGATTGCAACACTGAACCAGTTTGACTATTCGTACCGAAGTATCATGGGTGAATTGCTCCTGCGGTTCAACATTCTACATACAGTGAATCACCCACTAGAACATTTGTTTCAACGTCAAGAAGCACATGGTATCAGACCTAATAACAACATATAAACCATTTCAATCTGTAGATCAATTCGTCGGAGGTTCGTCTTCACTGTTCGAGTATTTCATATGGAAATGTCTGCCCCCCCACATCATTTGTGCATCAAGCCTGAACATGTTCAAGGTTGAGTTTGAAATGAATTTTAGGGTTTTCCTAACTGATATTTCATGAACAGCATCACAGCGGCCATTAGTCTGCAGTAATTCAAAGTAACTCTAAGTTTAATGGTTTAAAAAGCAAATGCTTCAAAGTAACATTTGATTAAAAATATCGGGAATGATTGAGAAGAACAAACATTTTGCTTTCAATATGGAAGTCAGATTATGTATTGAACTGTGAGGTTTGACTTAGTCAACCTTATGGAATGACAGAAAGATCCGGTTCAGTGAACCTTGAAACAGTGGTATGTTATTAGACAAATGAATAATTGTATGCCAATGTTATTTAAGGTTCTTAGAAAGAACCATGATGTTCAAATACAGAATCACAAATTGATTCCTGGCCAAGCTCTTAAGGCGTTTATAAACGTGAAAAGTTTATTTGCTGCACCGGTGCATTTTGAGTACTTTACGCGACTATTACCATGAACTAATCGTCGTTGATTCAATAATTGTTCATTAAATTTTTAATTTTAATTTTATTTTTATTATTAATTATTATCTATTTCTCACAAACGAATATTTGATGTCCTATGGAAAAAATGATACCATAAGATGCGTCAGGAATCCATGAGCTTGTTCGCGTTTGAGCTCCACGCCATTCCTCTAAAATGGTAGCATTTGTTAAAGCGCTGATTCGTCAAATTGATTAGAAATTTCTAAACCAATAGGCGGTGTGATACCCTATATAAATATGACAACGTCCACTTTCATGTATGTTTTAACTGCGATGCAACCTGGTGCCGTAATTTTGCCGGCTATCTTGCTATCGGCCATTGTTATTCCTGGTAAGTATGCCTCATTAGAAAAACTTTAATCTAATTTTTATTCAAAAATCTTACAATTAATAATCCATATATTCTTTTTATTTGAAAATGTGCTGATAATTTAGCATCGTGATGATCACTTTCACCGCACTTGCAAACCGCTACCGGTTGCTGGTGGTTTACCATCATCATTGAGAGACTGTACGATTATATTCCATGAACTCTGAAACAGTTGGAGAGTGTTAAACAAACTTAGGCTCTGAAACGATACAGTATTAATAAAATTGTTGCAGTCGAGTGGTCAAGACGCCTACAAATGGCCAACATATTTTTCTAATCACATTCCATCTTGCACGCAGCAAGTTTAAAATAATGTTTCAATTCCCGGTTTGAACAACATGTTTTATTATTTGCGAACCGTTTTTAAATGTCCCTCGCAACATTATCGTGGCATATTTTGATCCGAAATGAATCTAACCAAACTTCAACTGAGTTGTTTAAACAAAATGTACATTTTTCATACGACTAATTTTGTGATATTGAACTCATCTTATGGGTGTAGCACAATCAAGGTTCGTATGCATCGGGTCTTCGTTTCATACAATCAGCATTAAAAAAAATTATACATGCGCCCTGCCTAAATTATTATTGTTGGCCTACTTCAAAATACATGCAGCTGAAGAGTTTCCCCTCTGCACAAACTTTAAAAACAAATTTCTGTACGAAACAGATACACCAATTTTATGATTACATTACATTTGGCCGTTTAATTCTAATTTAGTGGTTGAAAAAGCATATGGTTCTGAAGGGAATCACAGAATAATATGGGAACTACAAAAAAAATGTAATAAGCAAAAACAAGATCGGGAAAAATTTGGGTGGGTTGACACATGTTGATCCATGGGTCAGGATGTAAATTGTTCTTCGAAGCATGGGATAAGGGCTAAAAGGGTATCAAGATTTCTATTGAATGTGCTTTAATTTGGGGGAGTTTACAACACAACCGTGTAGATTGTTCGAAGTAAAACAACCTTACTCGATAAAAAATATCGTCTACAGTTAATTTGTGATTGAGGGACAGTCAGAGTTAATGCGTGAGCCCTTGTCTTATGCAACCTCCGTCGATTAAATAAACGTTGCAAAGCGTGATTTGCGGTAGTCAGAATATTGCGTTGTTTTCTGATACACGGAGTTGCAGAGTCTCGAAATGCCCAAATCCGTTTCTTCCGTGGTCTACGAGAGGCTGTCCATACTAAAAGAATATTGAAATTCTACTCCTGGGAAGTCCACTAGTGACTAAGGAATTCCACTTGAGCTCATCAAATGCTGTATAGCAGCATTATTACAGCCTCTCCACCATTGGCTTGTTTAGTGCTGGCGGTAGGAGTGTGTCCCCCAAGAGATGCGAGACACGATGTTCCTCACGCTGTTTAATTATAAGGGTGATAGAGGCAAATGCAACAATAATAAAGGAATCTCCCTTCCAAATTTTGTAAATAAATTGTTTGTTAAAGTCTTACAGAACCAGGTACAAATTTTAGCTGATGGAATTTACTCCGAATCTCAATGTGGCTTTCGTAGGGGAAGATCAACCGTTGACATGATCTTCTCTCTCAGACAACTTCAAGAAAGGTGTATGAACAGCGTATGCCTTTATAGGCCGTTTTAGTAATTTTACGAAGGCATTCGACTACGTAAGCAAGCAGGGTCTTTTCAAAATGCTTGATCTTATAGACTGCCACCATTGCTACATAAATTCGTTATTTCGTTCCACACTGGCATGAAGGGCTCAGTCTATTTTAACGGTTTCAGTTCAGAAGCCTTTGAAATTCACCACCGCGTCAGTCAAGGGTGTGTTCTTGCTCACAAGCTGTTCGGTATTTTCTTTGTTCTGATTATGAAGTACATTTTTAAGACGCGAATAAATATATTTGTCCAAGCACGCAAAATTATGGCAATCTTTTTAACCCGAACCGGTTGAGAGCAAAAACCAATCTACGGGATGCTCTAATCCGTGACCTGCTGTTTGCCGAAGATGCAGCCATTATTATTCACTCCCAAGAACACTTCCAGTCACTTATAGACTGCTTTTCGTCGGCTTGCAAAGACTTCGGGCTAACAATCAGCATAATCAAGACCAAAATCCTTGGTTAAGGGATTTTATCGCCTCCAATCATCACTGTTGGAAAATGTCAGCTTGACACAGTACATCATTTCATATATCTTGGTTTAACCATTACCGATAACCTCTCGCTAGACACGGAGATTGATAAGCGGACTGGCAGAACAGCTGTCATTCTGTCCCGATTGAAGACTTCTGTTTTTGGGTAACGGCGAGTTGACTGTAAAGACAAAGATGATGGTACGTACTAAATGATTTACTGTACGGCAATGAAACCTGGACCACCCACGCAAGACACGAACAGAAGCTGAATGCTTTCTATCTACGAGGCAAGCGTCGTATGTTGAACATATCGTGAATGGACAAATTGACTAACGCTGAATTGCTTTCCAAAGCTGGTCTACAGAGCATGTTCACCGTACTACCACAGCGCCGCCTGCGGTGGCTTGGAAAATGGTCGTATTTCGAAAGATCTACTGTATGGTGTGCTGCAATCTGAAGTCGATCAATGGGCATACCGCACTTGCGGTACAATGCCGTTTGCAAAGAAAATATGAAACCTCTTGGCATGACCCGGCGAGTTTGTAAGAACTTTCTCTGGATCGCTACGATTCGAATCATTGTGTAAATCGTCGTGGAGCAGACAAGGCTCTTGGCTGATGAAGGCAGATCACGCCGCCAGCGTGCAAATGATACCGATTGACCGAGTTTTGCCATTCACTGCGAGCGCTGCGGGGAGATTGTTCCTCCTTAATTGGACTGTTTAGTCATTCGAAAAGCTGTTGAACATAAAGAAATCATGCGATTGTGATATACATCCATGGTCGACTTCGACTAAAGGGGTCAACAATGGAAAAATATTCTATAAGTTTAAACATATGACACTCTTAGAAATTGCAGAATAGGCGATCCTTTAGCGACAGTTAATCAATCTCCACTTAGATTACCTTCAAAAACGGATTTTCAGGCTGACAAAAAACGGATGCTGACCTTTTTATAATTTCTGGTAGGCGTTGTCATCCGGATTTTATAAATAAATCATTCGAATTTAAATCCGTATTTGCATGCATTTCCATCACACACATAAGCAGCCACACCACAAACGATTTCGTTTTGTTGGCACTAATCAGCAGCGTGACCAGGATCGGCATGAATTTAGACAGTGTGAAGCATAGCAAACATGCTTCGATTATAAGCCACCGTTGGATATTATTAATTGGCCAATCTGTTCAATCACATGTACCCACACACATGTGGATGTCGATAAAACACGAGTTCACACTATCGTTATCCCACTGTCAATACCCAAAGACTGCCATCGTCAAGAATCTGTTTGTGATGTGTGTGCGTGTGTGTGATGGAACTCCATGAAAGGGACCGTCTATTTTAATTGGATTTTGTTAGTAACTTTTGATCAATTATCTGCACAAATTTTACCACAGTTTCGTTGCGTCACTCAGGTTCATAACCATGTCGCAACTAAGATACATTCTTTTGCTGATTGAGATTTTTGCCATTTCAGAATTGGTCGTTGGCACGGGGAAACCAGGTTGGTTATTATAATGAAACGTCTTGCGAGTATATTATCGGGCAATCGTCGGAGTGTTTTTGAGTGACGCTTTAGTCAACTTGTTCTTAGCAAACGATCAACCATTTGCTAATCGTTATCCCACTGTCAATACCCGATGACTGCAAGCGGCAAGAATCCGGTTGAGATGTGTTTGCATGTGTGTGATGGAACTTCATGTTAACGATAGTCTATATTTATTGGATTTTGTTAGTAACGTTTGATCAATTATCCGCACAAATTTTACCGCAATTTCGTTGCGTCACTCAGGTTCATAACCATGTCGCAAATGAGATACATTCCTTTTCTAATTGAGATTTTGTCATTTCAGATTTGGTCGTTGGTACGGTGAAACCAGGTTGGTTATTATAATGAAACGTCTTTCGAGTATATTGTCCGGCAATCGTCGGTGTGTGTTTGGTTGACGCTTTAGTCAACTTGTTCTTAGCAAACGATCAACCATTTGCTAATCGTTATCCCACTGTCAATACCCGATGACTGCAAACGGCAAGAATCCGGTTGAGATGTGTTTGCATGTGTGTGATGGAACTCCATGTAAACGATAGTCTATATTTATTGGATTTTGTTAGTAACGTTTGATCAATTATCCGCACAAATTTTACCGCAGTTTCGTTGCGTCACTCAGGTTCATAACCATGTCGCAACTAACATACATTCTTTTTCTGATTGAGATTTTGTCATTTCAGATTCGGTCGTTGGCACGAGGAAAACAAGTTAGTTATTATAATAAAGATTCTTGCAAATATATTATCGGCCAATCGTCTGAGTGTTTTTGGGTGACGCTTTAGTCAACTTGTTCTTAGCAAACGAATAATCACTTGTTTGTCATTCATTCGCAGAATCCAAATTTTGCAATGGCGAGTTCTATTGTTCGATATATATAAATGATGTTATATGGTTTTGTGTTTTATCCATAAACTTATACTCACTATGCTATAGTTGTTGTGAAGCTATGTACTTCTGTCACCATAAAATTCTGGAATTTTTTTGAATCTGTTTATTTGTATGCATACATTAGCCAAATTCACATTTTAATATGCATTATTTTACTCTAGAAGTTAATTCTGCGATAGAAGGTAAGACGCTAAAACATTTTTTCCACTTGCATTTTGTTAAAAAATGATTTGAATTACCTGCGCATGTTGAGAACATAATTGGCTATTGCTCATTTGCATCTCCATCACACACACACACACACCACGACTGGTTTCGTGCTGTTTGCACTCATCATGTAAGGGCAGTAAGATCAGGATCCGCATGCTCTATTGTTTACTGATTCCTCCGTCTTGTTTGTCCTTGATTGCGCTGAAAATTTGTGTTTATAGAATGAACGACCTTGTTGAGATCATTTTTGTCAGATGTTTAGGCCAATACCAGAGAACAAGGGCATTATTTCCCACCCCTGATTTCAGGTTGCATTCAAATAGGAAACATGATACCCATAGCTTCAATTTGTAGGTAGTTTTAGATATGCCCTCTTCATGAAGCTCTTTGTTCAAACACACAACCACAGAGTAATTTTCGGTTGAAAAATTTGAAACAAATAATTTTTTGTTTTACGGATTAATGGAAAAATCTGAATACGATAGTGGGCTTATTGCGGTGGTGAGATATGATAAACTGAAATTAAATGTAAACAAGGAGCGCTTGTATGCCACTGCTGTATAAGGCTGGTACGACCAACCTGTTCAAACACATGTGTCCAAACACATGTTTAATGGGGTTAAACCAATAACCATGAACCAAAATATTCATTGGCATGATTTTCCGTCACACCCCACGACCGGTTTCGTGTTGTTTGCACTCATCAGGTAGGGACAGTAAGATCAGGAGCCGCATGCGCTTGTTTACCATTCCTCCACCGTTTCAAGCGCACGCGGATCCTCAGTTTACTGTCCCTACCTGATGAGTGCAAACAGCACGAAACTGGTCGCGTGTGACGGAAAACCACGCAAAAGAATATTTTAAAATTAAATGTGTTACAATCAAGTCTTAAACATTAAAACCTGGTTCCATCATGCGATTAAATCGGTGATTCATGTACAGTTATCTATTAAACGACATCCATATTTGCATGTTTCCCATCACACACATGGTAATGTGTTTAACACGATCTAATTATTTGGGTACATGTGATTGAACAGGTTGGTTGTACCAACCACATACAACTGTGGCAAACAACTGCAACATGTTGGCTATCTAGTTATCTTCAAAACATTTCGCCGTCAAAGAAATCATGCTGGAGGTTGTTATAATCCTGACCTCGGACCAACCCCTCACGCTGTGGACACACATGTCAAACTAGAATGTTGGTGGCAACTTTGCATTCCGACCAAAAATTCCCACTTTTATGAACAAAACACCTTATTATAAGGATGAATATCTTTTTCGGGATGACAAATTGAAGGATTTCATTACATATATATAAGAAAAATCAACAATGTATCGCATTAATGTGATTCACAATGGAAATCATGAAAACTTGATATTAATTAAAATGGTTCAATATGTGTTTGTCGTCCTTAGGCGGCGACAATAAGATTAGGTACATTGAGCCTTGCAACAGTGCAGTGGTGGGAAACAAAGTTAAAATTTGACGACAATGTTTAATAGGGTTCGTACAACAAACCACGATGTTCAAACAGGAATTGCAAAGTAATTCGTCGTCAAGCACTCAAGGCGCTTATGGGTGATCAAAGTAATGTG
Organism: Atriophallophorus winterbourni; assembly: GCA_013407085.1. Classification (NCBI taxonomy): domain Eukaryota; kingdom Metazoa; phylum Platyhelminthes; class Trematoda; order Plagiorchiida; family Microphallidae; genus Atriophallophorus; species Atriophallophorus winterbourni. Next base: position 21,920 of record JACCGJ010006115.1, read on the forward strand.
TTGCACACATCCTCCGCACTTACACGCCACTACGGGTATCTGGCTGTTTGTCGTCATCATGTGGAGACAGTAAGATTAGTTTCAGTGAGGCTTAAAACAGTGAATATGTGGTCCACTGTACTAACCTTGTGTAAAAGCGGCATTCAAGTATAACTTTGTTTCTGGATGTTTGCCATCATCATCAGGTGGAGATGTTGAGATCAGTTTCAGTGATCATTATAACAGTTGACATATGATGGTGATGTTGTTCATGTTAGTAAAAAAATACCACATTTCTGTATTTGCTACGCCTAGGCTGGGCCTAAATATTCTGATGTTCATCCGATCAGCTGTTCCTCCACCATGCTCCACTAAATCTTGGCGTTCGGAAAGGCGAACAGTTTACAACCTCACAGGATCATGGTGCAATTTGAAGCATAATATACACAGCAAGCATATCAATAACCTAAGCAATTACAGCCCAATACGCTTTGAATTATCGTTTTAAAGACAGCAATACCAACCACCAACATTCCTGTAAAGTATAGAACGCATTGTAAAAAGGCGCCCGCTGCAATTCCAATATAGTCAAGGTCTTAAGCTTTTAATGGTCTAAAAAGCAACAAGTAACAACAACGATAGGATGGTAAAAAATTAAAATTAAAGGTTTAACAATATAAGGAAATAGATAAAACAGTATATAAATGTTCTGGAACGAACATTGCAAAAAAGTTTAGTATAATTTCGTTTTAATTCATGCAAGCTAGTGGAGTGAGCAACGGTTGAAGGTTAAACTGTTCCAATTAAATCAGACACAGACAGAGTAAAAATACCTTCTACAGTTTAGGCGGAGGCGGGTACGACCAGCACATATTCATGGGTGCGAATAATTTCTCGTATCCCTTCGCGTGAATAAATCCTGTAATGGATCGTTCGGGGTATGGAATGTTTTGTGAAGTAAGATAAGGTCTCCTCTCGTTCGTCGATATGGAAAGTCGAACAGATTCGGTTGAGATATCCTTTCTTTATATGGTTTGTTTCGGATGCTGAGAACTAGTTTTGTTGAGCGGTGATAGATTCGCTGCATGAGTTCCACATCCCTCTTAAGTCACGGAGACCATGACTGCACACCGTATTCCATGACTGGTCTCTAGTATGTATTTATGATCCTTGAGTATATCTTGGGCGAAAATTACCCAAATACCCGTTTGAATAGATTTAGAACACGTGTTGCATTTATAAAGGCAGTGTTAGTTTGAATTGATGTTTTTAAACTGGAGCATATCCAGACACCCAAATATTTTTCTTCACTGCAATTTTCAACGACATGCGAACCTATGTGATATGTGAACTCTACTCGATTCCCCAAATTCATGATCCGGCATTTGTTGAAGTTAAACAGCAGTTTGTTCTTCAACGACCAGCTGTGAAGCCGTATCAAAGATCCTTTTGTAATAGCAGACAGTCTTCTGAGACTACTGAATGTGCGCCAAATCTTTATGTCGTCCGCAAATAACGAAATGTCACATCGAACAATTTCCGGTATTTCATTGACATAAATCAGAAAGAGGATCGGACCAAGGACTGAACCTTGGGGAACTCCGCTAGTTGCTGCGATGGGATTGGATAATGCACCACCAACACGTACTTGGTTGATGCGATTTGTTAGGTAGTCATTTAGCCAATTCAACAACTTTCCAGTGATACCAAGCCTTTCAAGATTCTGCAGTAGTAGAGAATGGTCAAAACGATCGAATGCTTTTGATATATTTAAGTAGCACGCGTGTATTGCTTGTCCTTTATCTATCGATGTTGTCCAATCATATAGCGTTACCAGTAAATTAGACAAACGGGAATAATATCGTCTAAATTCATGCTGGTTCCTCGAAAGTAACTGATTATTCTCAAACTGTTTCATTAAATCGTCAACAATGAGTCGCTTAAGTAATTTTGAAATCACTGGTAACGGGTCGATAATTGGAAACATCGGAGCGATTTCCACCTTTGTAAATAGGAGAAATTATTCCGCAATTCCAATCTGTAGGAATCACTCCACTTGCCAGTTTTTTGCTGGAACAAGTAAGTGAAAGGTTTGCATAGCAAACTAGCAAATTGCTTCAATATTTTCGGGGTTATTCCGTCGGCCCCAGGCGACTTTTCGGTTTCAAGATTAGATAAACCTTGAAGGACGCGTTTCGAAGTGACACTTGTTACACTTAGGTCAACCGTGTTTGAAAGTGTTGGATTTATGATGTCTATTGCATGTTCTATCGGGTTGAATACCCATGAATAAAACGTGGCAAAGGCATCAGCAATTTCTGCTGCAGTTGTTGTTGGTCCAGCTGATGTGTTCACGGACGTTACTCCAGGTTTCACCTTAGCTTGATCGTTGACACAGTATTTTGGGGTTTCGCTCCATCATGCTTGATATCAGTTCTTGGAAGCACAACTTGTCTTGGATGACAAATGTGTATACTTTGTTCAGCAGTAAACGTTAGGTTTCCCAGTTCTCTGATGATGGGTTTCGTCGATGGTGTCGCTAAGCAATGTTTCGTACATTTAACCACTTACGAGTTCGGCTTCTTAGTTTAAATTTAATTTTTTTCTCGACTTCCTGAGGACAAAGTCGGAGCTCACTTCGATTGAACTTTTGAGATTAGATATTAGTCATATCCAAAACTCATGTACGTTGCTGGTTTCCGGTTGGCAGTTAAACGTGTTTTTCAGAGCATCACTCAACGCCGTAGTGTTGATCCGCCTAACTGTTTTACGGGCATCATTTTTTCTCAAAGATACAAACAGATAGTCAAACTGGATGACGTCTTGATCACTTAATCCCAGTGGACTTTCGTAAGAAACGTTATCAACGTCGTGTTCATTGCTTGTCAGAACGAGATCTAAGAGTGAGGGTAAATCGTTCCTGCATACAATCTGGTTATAAATAGGAATATCGTCAAACAACTCACTGAATGCGCGCTTGAGGGGGTGTTATGGTTAAATGGTATTGCTCTGCAGATTCAGTAAATTGAAGTCACCCATAATCAAAAATTCACAAGTGTATCTGGAAGTAACCATGCGAATTTTATCGAATAGGGTCAGATTGTAAGTTTCCTGTGCAGGGACGGGGGCGATATAACTATTCTCAAACACGTTTTTCGTCGCCGTAGCTAGTCGGACTCAGCACAAAGTGTATCGTAAACACGATGTCTGGATTCGTTATATCACGGCATAGAAGGTTTGCCTTAATACAAAGCTACTCCTCCCTCTTCTGGTTCACGGTCATGAAGATAGGTGACATTCCTGGTAATCTAATTCACTATTCTTGGTGGTGAGTTTGTAGCCACGTTTCCGTTACGGCGATGAGGTCAGGTGACATCTTAGAAAAACTGCAACGCAGTTCCCAATTTGTTTCCGAGACATTTATGCCTTGGTTTAGATGCATTTCATAGTTGATTTTTATCAACAAGAATGGGGTGTGGGGAAGAAGGCTAGCGGAGTGCAGGATATCTGTTAGGCCGACTCCTCCAGAGTCGGCATCTGAGGGTTTTTTGCTTGCAAGGATGCTTGATCGTTTTGAGATTGTACTGTTGGAATACAGTGATCTATAGTATCGGCTGAATTTGCTTCTGACACGTCAACTACTGATTGACTTGGTAATGTTTCTATTGAACTTCGTGGTGCATCTATCTTTCCAATATGAAGTTTCGATGCGCTTTGTCTCATTTTTTGCGGCATTTGTCTGCGGCCATTGTCCCAACGAGATTTGACCTTGTTCTACATATCTTTGCGCAAAAAACGTTATGTTAAGGGCTCAGCACCGGTGCCCTTATGATTCGTAGATTTGGGGATGCGGAACGTGTCCTTCACAGCTACATCATGCAAGTCGAGTATATCACTGAGGAATCTCCATTGTAGCTGATCGTTTTTATCCACTGCACTGCTTTATCAGTTTCTTCATCAGCTTCTGCGACTCCAAGAAGGATTAAACTTCGAGCATCCCTCCACTTCGTTTGGTGAAGTTGCTGGGAGTTCCGGGCCCTTTTCCACCAGGGCACATAAGCGAAAATCCTTACA
>JACCGJ010006115.1:25992-49545 GCA_013407085.1 Atriophallophorus winterbourni
CTCTAGCTTGTCCCCTAGTAAGGTGGCACTCGTTGCCTTTACATTGGTGCAAATCAGGCTTAGTCTATGCAGCGAATGTACACTGTTTACCTGGCAATTTCGCTGGTTGCTGGACGTTTCAACTACCTTATATTGAATACCTATCATGTCCACTTTGGGATTATTTTGCACCGTAACTTTTGTTTTTGAACTTGAGGGTTTTCGCTGAACCTTCAGATGAGCAGGTGGCTTCGACTTCGTATCTTTTTGCGGACAAGTGATGTTTTGCGCAGACAGGCCTTCAACAGTCGCATTTGTAAAGGTGGTCTTTTGATGAAAAGAACGCTCCTCAAGACACTCCGGCATATTTGCAACAGCTGAACCTTCGTGTTGAAAGATTTCCGAAGATTGAGCGTTTATCTGAACGGTATTACCGTTAGTGGTTTCCGATTTATCGAAAAATATACTGCCAAACTGAGAATTTTGAACGGTTACCAGAGTCTCTACCGATGTCTTCAACGTTTGTATGCTAAGCTCTAAGCTCAGCTTCCGATCATCCAGGTTGCATTGCATTGTTCGAGCAGTTAAATCTGCGTTTGGTTTAGCTCGACAACTTTTGCACACGCAGCATACACCAGGCATGTTTTCATCAGTCAGGATCGATAACGCCTCCGGGGTCAATGTTTTGTCACATTTTGCGTGACATGTGTAAGAACAGTTTCGACACGTGACAGATTTGACCTTACCACTGACGAGCTTCATGCAGACGACGTACGTTTCGCGAACATCAGATCGTTTCATGTTAACGGATCAACCAAAAGTACAAATCAGTGCACAAAAATCGGTACGGCTGCGGTTGGTTTGTGTGGTATTGTGCGGAGTTGACGGAAACTGACCTGTTGTAGGGATATTTCGTCACCCGATTTAACCGCTAATTTGCCAGATTCCCTTTGAGATTTTTGGCGTGAATTTGATTTCACGTTGTGTATTTCACGTTTTGTACATGACCTTTGAATGTAGATGGTAGATGGATTCGGTATCTCCGTCTCTCACTTTTCAACCACACTTTTGAAACACGTGTCTCAATGGGTGTCTTTCGGTAGACACATTTTTATAGGCAAGAATATTATAGCACCATATACCACCATGTCTAAGTTCGCATAGAACCAGACCTGGCAATCTTTCAGTCTGCGAAACAGTTCTAATACACACCACTTACATTGCCGCTATTGGATGTATTTCAGCGAAGAGTACAATATTCTCCCGCAGGAAGGTAGATTAAATCTCTAAAACATACTAAATCGTTGTACTAGTGTAGACGAAAAATATCCTCGGTAATGTTACTTGCGAGTAACTTCCAAATATTCTCTGAATAATCCCAATAATCTTCTGGCCCTTTCCTTATATATTCTGGCGAAGTACGATGCTCTTCAGATTTCGACTATTTAATGCACTGAATTATTTTTCCATAGTGCTTCATGCCTAGCATTAATCGAAACGTACAAGTAACCTTGTTGCCAAATTGAAGCATATGACTTTGTCGTGTGTTAAATGTTTTTTCTTCGCGTGATTAGGCACCCATTCGGTTTCGTAGAATCCTTTGTTATGCATATTCGAGTTAATAGTCGCTTGCGCTGAACGCAGAGTTTGCCAAATTTGCTCGCAAATTAGTTCAAACATAAACGTGAAAGCATATCATGAAAATTAATTTGTGTACAATCGGTTAGTGCAGATTTGGGTAACGTTTAAATTCTGATAGTGAATCTTCGTCGAACCAAGTGTAATAGTCACAACAAGGAACATCATCAAGTAACGTTCTAAAGACCACCTATTAATGTTTCTATTATAGCGGGTTGGGGATAGATGCCGAAACTGACAGCTGGACAACATCTGGCCACTTCGGGTCGCCGGTCCGGCATGAACCACGTTACCCCCGCTTCGCAGCACTCACATCGATTGTGTCTCGATTCCTTAATGTATTAAACCTATTCAACGTTAATCAGGTTCACCTACGAATCCAACAACACAAGAGAAAAGCGGATTGGCCAAAGGCGTTTATTACGCACGAGAAAAATAACAAAACACACACCTATCTTTTATAGACAAATCAGCACCCACAACACTGAACCTCAAATGTGTCTGTTCCGGTTTTCACTTTTATCTGATTTGCGAGTCGATTTCGTGCCAACCGTTACACTTCAAGCCCTCACCAGGCAGTTTCCGTTTAACCGACATTGACGAATTGCATATCGTTCGATTACGGTTTGCGGCGTCCATCTTCTCATGATGTTGTCGCGCAAACCAATTCAATGCCATCGTTTTGAAACCCGAAATATTACGAGTTCACAAATGTCGTCGTCGGAAATCTCGGCGATTCATGCCCTTGAGTTATGCCAGAAGGTGATGTTCGAGAGCTGGTGATTAGCACTGATTTGTCATTCACTTAGCACATTCACAATATCACTGGTCGTATATTTAAGTACCAGCGATTTCATGTCGTTTAGACAAAGACAAGAACGATTAGCATCTTTAACCCGCTTGTGCATCAGACTGGAAACGGTTATCCAGCACTGCTATGATCACCTACTTTAAAACTTATTTTCATGTTAAGAAAGAACCCTTATTCTACTTTTTTAACCCGACGTTTAATATTGGAGACAGAAAACCGGTTGTTTTTCCGAAATGTTCAATAGGTGTGAAATTTTCAAATAACATGTTAGAAAGCAATCCATTGTATTCTTTGGAAAGTCATTACATTTAATAAAATATTCTCATGAACAATTCATAAGCATGCATGATTTCTAGCTAATTTAAATGTTTTTATATCCAAGAAATCAAACTTGGTGAGCTTATTGTGATGACTTTATGTTTATTCGTTGTTGTGGTTTTCTCCTTTTTACGGTCGTTTTCGAGCATCGATTTTTCTCACAAGTTTCTCACAGTTTCATGCTCAATAGAGTTAGAATGTCAAAACAGTTCGATTCGGAAGGAATATCCCCGGCAGTGCTCAAGCCGATAGGCACTATTCGTCCGATCGACGGCAGTTGCATGCTGACTGTACGATCTACGTTGAACAGCATCTGTTCTTCCTCAATTTGCAGTGGACACTTAACACAATACCTGAACGGAGCGGACAAAATCAAGTTCTTCCCAATCCGTATGATAAATTCCGAGAGTTTTCCTGTGTCTTTAGTAAACGTATTTGTCACGCAAGAGCGGTCTGTCGAACGGTCGACTTCACGCATGAAACTGGGCAAACCGCGAAATGACTATGCAGACAAACATATCGGTATACAGCGTGTGCTTACTAAGAGATTTACTGTACGGTAGTGAGACCTGGTCCATTCACGCAAGATACAAACAGGCGCAAAATGCTCTCTATTCAAAGGAGTAAACGACGTAACTTGAGCATATCATGGATGCACGTTGTAAAAAGTGCAGAAGTGCTATTTAAATCCAGGTCCACAAAACATGTACAGAGGCGACTGTGAGTCACTTGTGAATATATCAACTGTTCATATTCCAAAAGCTTTACTTTATGGTGAGTTGAAATCAGAAAGGCGACATTTGCGGTACAATTCGTTTGTAATAGAGATATGAAAGCTCACGGCATCGACCTTACGAGTTGTAAAGAACTTGCTCTTGACCGCTCACTTTGGAGGTATTGCGTAAAGCGCCGTCTTGGATGCTGAACGTCGATTTGATAGCGTGCTACTGACGCCGATATTTCGAGTCCTGCCAATCGCGGTGAGCGCTGAGGGAGAGATTGTCACTCACGAATCCGACTGTTTAGTTATTTGAAAGGCTGTGGAGCATTGAACCATCATGCGCTCGTGATGTATATCCATGGTCACCATCCATCGAAGAAGGCAAAAATAATATTATTTAACTTTTTAGCTGATTTGTCGGAGGGGCATCGAAGTGCTGTACGGCCGTTACTTCTCACCCAATACACAACTATGTTGGTAAATTACTGGCTCCCTCTATTAATCGCTTGGAACTATATATTTTCATAATTATATTAAAGATCCTTTATCCGTTTCCCTACAAGATGTCTCATTTAAGCGGTTATTTTCATTATATCCTTTAGGGCAATGTTTTATATAACTATGCACTTTCTATGCTTCTGTAACAAGTACATTAAAAAATTATAGAAATGTTGAACTTGAAGAAAGGAAGTAAGTAAAGATGACCTTGAGTTATTGATAATCACAATTCTTCCGCCATAACGCCCGCTATTCTTCCATGTAGCTTTTGCACTCTCTCAAAATATCAAAGATCGAAGTATGTGATCGCGTTTTGTGCTGAATATTGCATCTAATTTACTTCACAAGGTTCTATCGTTTGTGGTTTTTTCCGCTGATTTTCCGGTTTAATTTTTCTTCATATTCCGTGAGCATAAGATGTTAGTTTAGGGATGGAGTGAATTGGAAATCTAAGCTTCCAGCGTCAACCTTTATGATATAGGTTTTATCTATCAGAAATCTTCATAAAATCCGAACATCGTCTAGAATGTAAAACGTTTTTTTTTAATCTGCAGCGCGAAATGTAAAAAGTGTTTGTCTATCGGATTTTTATTGATTTTGCAAAAATTTAGGTTTAAAGAACTAAACAGGGTTGTCTCATTTTGCAAGGGAATTGTAGTCACACGAACCAATCTGCCATAGCTAATGCGTCCTAGTTTGCTCACACCATATATCGGGTAGGTCAAGACTGTCGGAATGTGTCAGCAGTAAAAAGATTTCATAAAATTCTCAAAATTTATTGACGTTGTTGTAAGTCTCGCAAAAAGATTCCAAATGACGAAACAGTCCGTTTCGGGAGGAAAAACGTCTCCGCGGTGATCACAACTATAAGCAGTACCTGGTCGATTGAGGGGTGATTTAACTCCAGCAGAATCTGCTGTTCCCCGTTTTAAGGATACGCTTAACACAGTGCCTCCAAAGCAAAGATTCAGGAGTAACCAAATCCTATTACCTTGAATCAATGCCAAGAGCTGTTATATCTCTTTTGTAAACGTCTTTGTACCGCTAGTGCGGTAGGCTCGAAAATCAGCTTTCTGACTATAACTCTCTATAATGTGGATCCTTTGGAATAAGTCCATTTTTGTGTACAAATGACTCGGCCAACGTGAACGGCGCTGTCCTAATAGGGTGATGATTCTATGAAGACAAGCATCAGTAAGCACTGGTGCATTCATTACCTTGTCCCTCCACAATATGTTCAAGATACGGTGAATTCTCATTCAATGAAACGCATTCAGCATCTGTTCGTGTCTTGCATGGAGGATTCAGTGTTCGTTGCTGTTCAGTAAAGCATTTAATACACCATCACCTTTGTGTTCACAGTCAAGAAAGTTCAAACGGGACAACATGTCAATCGCTCTGCCAATCCACTGATCAATCTTGATGCCTAGCTAGCGGTATTCCGCATTATTTGCACAAAGATACCAGAAGTGATGATTGTTCAATGCTGACAGTTTTTAGCAGTGACTCTGGGAATCGACGTGTATTCCAAAATGTAATGACGTTATCGCATGAAATGAAACACATTACCAAATGCAAAACGTTGATTGTAACACTTGGAAACACAGATATACATATTCAATATTACGACGAACGTTTCGAAGTGTCCGAGATAAATTGTTTTCGCAATTCATTTCAGCAATATTGAACGCGTACCGTTTAATTAGCTACTTTGCTGTGTGAACAAATTATATACGCTCATTCATTTTTCTTCTTTTCTAGTAAAAAAATTGGAGAAAGAAGGTACACTTACTTGTTTGCAGGTGTAAAATTATTCATAAAAGCTTGATTTTCATCAAATATCTCATGACGTGTTCCATGGTGTTTGTACTCAACAGTTAATGAGGTTACATCACGATTGTCAATACCTCGAGGAATTTCACAATTGTAACTCAGTTGAGCTTGTAAGCCACTGTTGGATAGTCTTGGCATGACCAACGTGTTCAATCACATGTGCCCTCATGGGCTTGAATAAAATATCCTCATTCTCATGCTTTTTAATCGAACACAACACACGTCCGGTTTCGTGCTGTTCGCGCTAAGCACGAAAACACTTTGTTGGCACCATTTCGCTCCGGAGACAAAGGTTTCCTCAGACAAAGCGTGGGAGTACGAACAGACTTCAGGTTTAAATTGCATTCACTTCGCCAATCCTAAGCTGGCTAAGAATAGCACATGCCTTGACGGGCGCTGAGTTTGTCAAGATAGAACAATTTGTACACAACACAAAATGCAGTGTCTGCACACTAAGTGCGCATTCAGTATAGTTGGTAAGCGAAGTTAAATCACACCTGCAAACAACTAAAATATTAAAGGATTGCAGAGCATGTTGGTATTGACCAAAATCTCGCATATCGATCTTAACTATCTCTACAGCAATCTTGTCCTGCGCTGTTCTTAACCATCATAGAAATGGTTAGCTTAATCCAATTTAAACCTGCATCCTGTTCGTACTCACATCCCGGGACAGATTAAGCTTATGCGTCGTATGTAGGACGTTTCAACAAACTGTTCTAGCCGATTCATTACAGGAATGTGATTACTAGATGTGTCTCGAAGTTTTCCAGCATATTGAGAAATTTCTTCTTGCTTATTCGAGAATTTGAAATTCTTGAGCACACTGATTGGCGGAAACTTTGAAATTGTGTTGACTCCCGAATAATCAGAGTATGTGAAATGCATGCATCTCCATCACACATACACACACACACACAAACATACCACGACCGGTTTCGTGTTGCTTGCACTCTTGACGTAAGGACTGTATGATTAGGATCTGAATGCGATTGATACAGTGAGAGAAAAGGAAACAAGGTGCGCTTCAATGCCATTGATGGATAAATCTGGTACGACCGACCTACTCAATCACATGAGCACACACTCTTTTAGATAATGTTTCAACACATGACCACGAACAAATATGATATGAAAGAATGTTCTGTATTAAGCCGATCGCTCAATTGGTAATGTGACCAGCCTGCAGTTAGGTCAACTTTTCAAATTTATCAAACATTGACGCATAAAATGCAGAAATATTCTCGTGAGCGTGTATATTTTATATATCAACATCAATCAAGCATCAGGACATAGGATCTTCAAAACCTGTTTGGGTGGCGCATTCTAGATAGTAAAGCTTTCGGTTTTCCATGGGACTATGACGCTTCTACGACACTTACAGTTAAACTTGAATCTTACGCGCAAGTACTGGAAACATTTACGTGGATAAATCTTTCTCACTTTTGGTCTGATCACATTGTTACTTTTAATTATTATCTAATTGCATTTACATCATCTCTTACATATTATAAGAAGTGGTTACACGAATACCATAAACATTGAAGCAAACAGGTTAGACAAACTCATCAGATTTCGCTAGCTCCTTCTCTATTGGTCGAGCATAAGACGCCAATCAAATTTGTCAGCATGGAGAAAGAATCATGAATGCTTATTCGCGATCGGTCAAACGGTGGACGGTAGCTCTGACCGTAATCCGTGAAACTACAATGGTAATGGACCCGTGTTCGAATCCGACCCGAGACAGAGTCTATATACTGTTGATGAGCTCAAATAAGAGCGAAACTTGAGTTAAGTGCTTCCAATGTGGGCCGTTGTGATCATCTTTGTGAATATTTTGAAGGGCTTGATTACTTGTTAGTAGTAACAAATATAAAGATCACCATAAAAGCCGCAGTGGAATATATAACCCGGAGTTATTTGGGCATGTTAGAAAAGTCGCATTTCGTAAAAATCACCAGAATTACCGTAGCTCAAATCACAATAGTCCAAGTGTTGTGTAGGTGAACGCGACGTGTTTTAAACTTGTATACTTTTGCTTTGTCGCAATGGAAGATTTTCGAGAAAAATTAACCATGTTAGCATTCTTCCGCGTTTAAATTCGGTGAAATAGTTAACTGATAAAAAAATAATACTGAAAACCGTATACTAGGACTAAGTATCCGTTTCCGAGACATGAATCAAAGAACGGATTTGAAAACTAATCGATGAAGCTAATAACTTCACATACGCGCTTTCCCTTTTTATGTTTAGTTTTCAAGATTATAATTTATTATTCTATGTTTGGATTTTGAAGAATCTCACATGGTTTTCTTAATTTTTTTATTTGGAAAATTATTATATCAATTACATCCTTTAATGTAGCTGAGACGTATGATGGAATCCGTGAGTTTCGATAACATTAATCAGTTTCACACAAATACACTATTAAATGTGACTTTCAACCGTGGCGTAGTAAAATGTTATATACTCTTTGGGATCTCAGCAACTTTCATGGGTTACTGAAGAGAAAGACCTGGGCGTGTGGATTAGCAGTAACATGAAGTCTTCACGGCACTGTTCTGTTGTATACAAAAAGTCCTGCCAAATCTTAGCATTGCTCAGAAGGATCTTCGGTCGTTTCTCAAAACAGATACTCCCACGTATAATTAACACCTATATCAGACCAACAATGGAGTATGCTGTTCAAGCATGGTCCCCATGGTTACAAAAGGACATGACCTTGCTGCAACGGGTATACCACCGCGCTACAAAACTGGTGACCGGGCTATACAACAGGCCATACGAGGAGCGGATCGCAACACTTAACCTCTTTGACTTTTCGTACCGTCGTCTCAGGGGTGACTTGATCCTGCTTTTCAATATTCTGCATACAGTGGATCACCCACTCGAACACCTGTTTCATCGGCAAGAAGCACGTGGTAGCAGATCGCATGGATACAAGTTAATTATTCCACACTCCAGATCAAATTGTCGAAGGTTTTTCTTTGCTGTCAGAGTCTGTTTTCTATGGAACTCACTGCCCCCACATATCATTTGCGCAACAAGCCTGAACATGTTCAAGGCTGAACTTGACAAGTATATGTTGACTAAACCCAACCTTGCACCTGAATACACGTGCTGACTTTCCTTGTGTATAAAACATTTGTGTTGTTTTTATGAATTCCCTGTATTTTTAATCTGTGGTTACTGTAAAGTATTTACTTTTTGGACCATTAAAACTTTGAATAACTTTGAATATATTATTGTAGAATAATCTTCCGTTTCAAAGAGACAGAGATTGTTTAGTGTTTATAAAAGCTGCGCAGCATGAAACCATCACGCGTTTGTGAATTACAACTATGGTTGAAATTCACCAACGGAGGGCAACAACAGAAATCTTAAGTTTAAAAATATACAGACGACTTTTCGACTTTGAACGTTGTTTTGCTAAATAATTGGATTATTTTCTTGTTCATTCTTTAATCATTGTCGCCCGGTAGTTTTCGCATGAAACAATTTCCTTGACATCACAGAAGAGTAAAGTGCGATTATGACGTGTGCCAATCACGGGACCTATTACGATATTGTACAACATCACCCTCCCGCAGGACGACAACAGCAAGCAACAATCGCCACATCGCAAGAACGTCTTCGCGAGTATGATGATCTTATGAATGATGTTAGAATAATAATGAGTTTGTGAAACCTAGACCACCCACGCAACACACGAATGCAAGCTGGATGCTTTCCATCCAAGAAGCATCCGTCGTATCTTGAACATATCGTGGATGGACAGAGTGACTAACGCTGAAGTGCTTTCCTAAGCTGGTCTACAAAGCATGTTCACCATATTGCGACAGTGCCGTTGCGGTGGCTTGGTCATGCCTGCAGAATGGAAAATGGTCGTATTCCGAACGATCCACTCTATGGTGAATCGCAATTAGGAAGTCGTCCATTGGGCAGACCGCACTTGCGGTACAAAGACGTTTTGCAAAAGAGATATGAAACCTGTTGGTATATACCCTGCGAGCTGGGAAGAACTTGCTCTTGACCGCTCACTTTGAAGGCATTGTGTAAATCGTCGTCTGCAAGCTGAGGAGGAGCAGATACAGCTCTTGGCTGCTGAACGCAGATCACGCCGCCGGCGTGCAACTGACGCCCTACAACAGAGTTCTGACCATCGTTGCAAGCGCTGCGGGAGAGATTAATCCTCCCGAATCGGACTGTTTAGTCATTTAAAAAGCTGTAAAACATGAAAATTCATTCGATTGTGATGTACATCTATGGTCGACATCGACCGAATGAGGCCAACAACAACAAAAAGGTCACTCAAACGAAACCAACTTGGTGATAGCTGAAATTACACCGGCGTGCACGAAATTTATCGACAAATCAGATCAAACAGACACGCGACACATGCTGATTGAGGACCGTGTCGAGGTGAGAAGATTTGCATGCATAAGGAAATAGTGCGCTTTGTTCTTTATTATGTGCTTAATTAATGCGTTCTCTTGTGTTGTGAGATTCTTGTGTTAACGTGATTGATTTTGGAATGGTTAAACTCGGTGATGAGTCGAGATACAATGGAAAAGTTGGATTGAAATGCGGGGTGTTACGTGGCTAATTTCGCAACGAGTAATCTCAATGTATATGTACGTAGATTTCCAAAAAAGAGTACGCGATTACATATCGATTGATCTGACACCATCATCACCACATCTCCACCCACAGTTGCACCTTTTTGACTGTGTGTTACGCGGTGTTAGCGGTTATTTTCGTTATAATGTTTAATGAACATCTTTTATCTGTCTATAGCTAGTATCTGGATTGAGTACATTTCCCAAGGTGCTCAGAGGATGGAATTTTAAGTTTAAAGGTTTGTTATAACGTCATATCTACTGTGAAATTTCGCTATGTGACACGAATATGTGTTCAGATCGATATTTTTTCCAAAAAAATTATTCGGTAAGTGTTTAGAAGGATTTTGTGGCGTTCGCTCTAATAAAGTAAATTACGTGGTTCGAGAGAGAGTCAAGACAAGGGATCAAACATTAACAACATCAACTTCCCGCGATTCATTCATTTGTCAGTTGTGTCCCGAGTTATCCCTGAAGACAACGGTTCCAACACTAGTCAGGTGCACACACGAATCTCACATCACAAACCAATTGGTCAACGAAGATTATTACGTGCCTCACGAAGATAAGAACAGACGCCTACTTTTATAAGCAAACCACATAACCACAACATGGCTGGACTAGGTGCAAACTGGATGTGATTTGTCTATCGACAACGTGTCAACGGGTTCAGTTCCAGCGGTCACCGCGTTCGATTTCTTTGGCGGATCTTGCTCAATAGCATAGCTTTTGGTTACAGTTTGCGTTGTCCTGCTTTTGCAGAATATTGTCTCTAGAATAGTTCTCATGAAATTCTTCCTAGTGCACCACATATCATCAGAGGGTTAGGAATCAACGCTCATCACTACTTCACTCTAAACCTTCTCAATATTAACAAATATATTTTTCTTCAACTTATCTGCATCCGAATAAGCAATTTATGTAATTCAGAAATATCGAATAAAACTAATTTGCGAAAATGTCTAATTAAACCTTTCATTCAATTTGTTGTGTGAAAAGCGTTTACCAAATTCAGTGAGTGCTCATAATCTATTGTTTATTTATGCTGTGACAAAATATGTTACCGCACAAACGACTGACTTGAAACATCAACGTTATTTTTTCTATCGCTGATTTTATGCGGGAACCTAGCATTCCTTGCCCACGACATACACAAATTCTATGTTGGATCGAACAACTTTGTTTGTACAATAGCACTGATACATTAAAGAAACAACATTCTCTTAGCGCCGACTTAAATTGGTGCTTCAATTTGTAGCTGCTATTAAAAACCATCGAGTTCTCAGAAAACAACTGGAAAATGTTCACCTCAGTTTTAACATTTATACGCAAGCGTCATTAGCGATACAAGGGAACTCGAACGCTTACCAGCCGCTAGAGAAAATACAATACAAATAAATTCAAAGGACGAATTGAACCTTTCTGATAAACCCGCGGGGCCTTCATCGACCGTGCACAACATAAATTTCATTACCTAATTTTTCGACATTTTTCAAGAAATTCTAAGGCTATGTTTTTAATTTTATCATGTTTTCGTATGAACGAAAAAAAGTTTCGACGCTAGCAGTTTAAAAAAATAACTCGATACCGAGTTTTACAGCGGAAATTCTGAAATTCTAAAAGTTCGGCTACGGCATCCGGCAAAAACTCAATCATATATTGAAGCAATCACCGAAAAAGAACAAAAAAGCATCGTGCAGACTGGCCAGTCGTATATCACCGAAGTCAGGCTATTTCTAGAATGCGCTTACTTTGTATTTTCTAGTCTAATTTTCGTTCCATATGGTCCAAGTATGCTGAAATTTCACAACTTCTCACTTCGAAATGTTTCAAGAAACCTGGCTTAATGCTGCAATTGAGTTAGTTTCTATCAAAGGTTTCTGCTGCTTTTGACTTGACCGGACTTGTATTTATCAAATCGTAGTGACATAGTTATAACTTATATTCGAAGTGACTTGTGTTATTATAGGAAACGTATATATAATTTTGATAAGCCTGACATATCTTGCTTAGCCCTGGATTGTAATCCCATATTTTGATAAATACTTATGTCGTCTCAAATTATCAATCGGAAACTTCTTATGCATTCATTTATAAACTGCTCATAATGCTTACTCCTTTTCAAAATTCTTTGCTTTTACTTGTTGGTGACTTCAATAATTCAAATTTATCTATGTTTTCTCTCTTGTCTCTCAAGAATATTGTTCATTTCTCAACATCTTTTTGAAGCCTGTCTGGATTTCGATTTCACCAATGAGCCTACACTGTTTCAAGCTCGCACGTTTGCTACCATCCGTAATTCGGACCAGTGTGTTATCAAACCTCTCCCTCAAATTTATGGAGTTGCTGGTAGGCGCTACAGCAGGATGGGGACTACTAGAGCAGCGAACATGACAATATTTTAGCCCTCAGAGACATTCTTGATACCACTGATTTCGAAATTTTTTATGAACAGGATGTCTCCAAAGAATGTGACGTTATAACATCCTATCTCAATTTTTGTTTTGACGTTGGTGTTTAAAAGAATATATTTTTGTTAGTCCTCACCATTTTTCTTCCGCACAACTAAAGAATGTATACGCAGAATAATGCAGAAACCCTTCAAAAACATGATCAAAATCCTGTTGCGCAACTTTTCCTGTCAATTAAGCTTAAAATTCGACGTCTTAACACAAAAGGCTGTCGTCGCTTATGACGTGTGCTTCAGCAAAATTTGAGAAAAGGCAATGAAAAATCTCCACCCATTTCCGACATCAATTCTTTGAATGAAGATTTCGTACTCCAACTTGCTGATAATGACGTTCAACAGAACGCCTTTTGTTTTTCCAATTCATTCTTCACTAACTTACCTGAGGTCTTTTTGCACTTTCGTCTGTCACACGCTCTAAGGCTGCGGACCAGATAAACTGTCACCCATTGTATACTGGTGCACAATTTCCCATCACTTACACACCACTACCGATTTCTCGCGGTTTTCCGTCATCAGATTGAGAGAGTAAGATTAGGTTCAGTGAGCCTTGAAACACTGGCATACAAGTATACCTTTTGCTCACACGTTTACAATCGTTGCACGGAAAGAGCAATTATGCCTGACTGTTGGAAATCTGTATGTATAACCTCGATTCGTAAGCAAGATTCTAGTCACTACCGCCCGATCGCTGTGTGTCCGCTGATTTAATTCGATGTACTATAGTCGATTGTCACTTCCGTGAATACAACCAATTGATCGAAAACATTTATTCTAATGGTTCACATCCACTAAACAAGATCCTTGTTATCTGAAAATCATCTTCGTCCACTCGATTCAATATTTATTCCTTATTCACGAACTAATAAATTCAGAATCTCATTAGTTCCTTACTTGGGTTGATACATGGATATTCAATCGCTGGCTCTTTCATAGTTCAAGATGCGCCCGACAATTTGATAATTAATGTTCGCATCTCATCTTAATTATTCTACCTTCATTTTATAATTTCATTCGCTTGTCCGTCTAGTCCTGGTTAATGTGACAGTATTTTGGTCTACGTACAGTATTTATTCTGTGACATTTTACTTGTATCAGGCTTGTGCTATTATACATTTCAATTTTTCTCAGCTTTGTTGAGAAATTAATTTACTTCCTGAAACTTCGTGTACACGCATAAAGTCATTTCGTTCTTCTTCTTCTTTTCTTTTTCTTCTCCTTTTTTACGCCCTCAGATTTGGCATCATGTCCAAATGAATACTTACCTTAAATTGACCCTCACGATTATTAGAAAGATAGCACGAATTAAATACGTACATTAGTTGATAATCACATTTTGGTCAGTCCTATATTTCTTCGAGTGACTTATATAAAATATATAACCACATTTAGTGGTTTCTGCAACATATGATGTTGTTACGACTCGTCTTTTATTAATCTAGCGTTGTTAAATATTGTTGCGTGTAAGTGCTTTATTTTGATACACAGACTCAAGTTTTCTTGCGCAGAAAACCATATTTTCTAACATGATATCAAAAGGATGGTTTAGTGTGATGATACATGTTATCTGGGAAAACGTTTTATTATTTGTACGCGGATTCATGACGTATGCATCGCGACCGAAATTGTGCTGTTTGCAATCATGAGAAAAAGATGGTTCAGTCAAAAGTGATGGTTTTGACTCAGTGGAGATTAGGCGAACATAGGCTAAACCCTAAACTTTGAAGACAGTGATCGGTTAGCCAGATTTGCAAAACCCAGTGTGTTAAATCTTATGAAGACATCCTGTTGACACCATGGTTACATACTCACGCATCATGCGGATTTTGAAAGCAACTCCTAATCGAACTTGTCATCAAATCTCACACAATTTAGGGCCATTTGAAAAATGATCAAAGATAATGGTCATACAGGGAAGTGAGAATCTTTGCACAGGCATGCAAATGATCAATAAAATTTTCCTTTCTAAGGTGTAGTACAGAGCAGTGCCGTGCATAAACTGCAATTGAATGCTGTCTCCAAGTTTACATGTAGTGTTGCAAAAAGAACTACGTCGGAGTAATAGGTCCCAGGCTGAGCACATGACTACACGTAGACCAACTGGACATACGCCAACATGATCGTAATTCATAAATATCATTATATATTACCCAATTCATTAATCAGTTTGACTGGAGCCGCAAGAAAATTTTATACAAATGAAATGACGCACGAATGCGTACGAATTCCTCGAAACGTGGCAATCAACAACATGAATTAACCAGCATGTCCAATTGGCGGCGACATATGGACGAATGTGAATCCGCTTACAAAGACCAATGTGAGTGATGGTGAACGGACAAATTGTTTGAAAACCGAAGAATCCTAGCTACCAGACGTTTCGAATACAGCTTTGATGTTCATATCAGCTAATCTAATGTCGACACCTCTAGCAACAAGTACGCACCATCGAGCAACACCACTTGATCTACAACGTGAGCTGTAAATCTTGTACTTTACTGCTAAAGATAGGATGTAATGTGATCATCACATCCCAAACATACACACCTTAAAACCGGTTTCCTTCTAAGCAAATGTGATATGCATGTGACGTTATCGTGACAATGTGGATGGATCATCCATTGATGTATAAAATTGAAAAAAAACCACATGTTGAATGAAATGAAATGGCATAAAAAAGGAATTTGTTCTTTGAATGAACATGCTTATTTTATATATGTTTATTGTTTTGTTCTTTTCATATTTTCAAGCGATATCGAAATTGGAGGAAGGTATGTTGCAAGTAGTTATTTCCACTGGTGGATAAACGGCTAAATTCTACAACCGACCAAGTCCATAGACATTAAAACGTACCCACATAATCAAGCTTATTGTAAGGTCGTGAAGTACATACAAATGACAAACATAATGCTTAATCCCATCGCATCGAAACATGTTGTTCGGATTAAGCTTGTGTTAATCATGAAAATAAAGTATGCAATTAATCGGTTATATCAAGTTTTTGGTAACGTTTAACTTCTGAACACAGAAGCTTCGTTAAACTAATGGTGGCGGTACGAACAGTGTTCATGTTTAAATGGCATTTTCTTGATCAATCCTGCGTTCTTCCAGATAGACAAGGGAGATCAAGACAATTGATCACACTCCCGAAATGCTGTGTTAATCCCTAAATTGTTTATTTAGTGTGCAGATGCAAACACCGTCCGCTGACACACTGCTTACGTATCCATGTAAACATTGGGTGTTATGCACGCTAATCCTTATCCGCTGCAGAACCGAACGCCAGATTGTTTAAATATCCACCCCACCCACCTTGTTCACCGCATTCACCCCAGCCTTTGTTATTTCAACAGCCTCGGCGTGAAGTCTTTCCCCATAAGATTTTACACCTCGTCTTATCACTTCCACGTTATCAAGATCTACGCTGTGACCGGTATCTAGCACGTGTTTAGCTAGGACAGAATCTGGAATCAGTGATTGATATTCATTGGGATTGCGGGGTTGATTTTTTACTCGTTTCTTATGTTCGTTTACCCTAGTGCAAAGTTCTCTAGACGTTTGCCCAATGTAAACACCCGCGCAACCATTGCAGTTGATTTGGTAAACGCAGTTCGTCGCACAACCTAAAGAATCTAATCTTTGAGATGCATTAATACGGAGCGGAGAGTTCTACCTCGCTTATAGGTTACCCTAATACCTGCATCATGCAATATTCGTCTTATTCCTTCGGAGGCGCTTTTGACATATGGTAGAAATAACGTAACTCGCCAAACTTTTCCTCTTTTCTGTTGCAGATTTTTAACTCGGTTTAATTGGCGCTTAATTAAGCTCTTGGGGTTATTATGATTTGCAATTCGGCAACTGTGTTTTCGAAGTGCTCCTTGTACATATTAGCCAGCACTGGGGACATAGGTGAGCCAATCGCTAAACCATCGTTTTGCTTGTATAGCTGTCCTTAAATAAGAAGTGGTTCATATTTAGACAAATTGCTATACCGTTCATGATTTGTTGTACACTCAAGTTGGTACGATCCTTCAAGGTCATATCAGAGTTAAGTAAATTCCTTGCTAATTCTAAAGCGCTTGTAGTGTCAACATTCGTGAACAACGAGGTTACGTCAAAGTTTGCTATCGCTTCATCCTCCCTAATTGTTACGGTACTTAAGCGACGAGCAAACTCAAACGAGTTCTCGATAAAAGAATTCGTGTTACTAACCAGCGGTTTCAAAAGCTGAGCAAGGTGCTCAGCCAATTAGTGTGTTGGGGATTCAATGCCGTCTACATTGGGCCTCAAGGGGAGGCCTCCTAATGTATCTTCGGAAGTCCATTAGATATGAGCAGATTTTGGGTAGAGCATGAACCATAATCTTTGACAAAGGTTTTCCTTAATTCTTGCTGAACTTACGTATTTGTTTTTTTATGCGCTCGGCCTGTGTGGCCGAGACCTTGGCGTGTTTTCCACAAATTTTGAAGAAATCCACATCAGATAACACATTTGTCGGACATCAAACTAGAGGCTTTCGATCGTGCGTTTGTCAGGCTTTCATTAGACCTGTAGATCCGTTGTATAATTGAAAAAATTAAATGCGTTTTCGGCAGCCTTCCTAGAATTGCGAGAATTATCTGGAGGTTTGACCACCAAGTCCCTCGGTATGATTTTATTCTGTTGGCATCTCAACTTGTAGATGCAATGATTATGCCATTTTGCTTCCGTTTCGGCTGTTCGTACAAACTCGCTGGCCAGTTTGTGAACTTGAGTTTCGTAGGAGTCAGCAAGGTATTTGAAAATATTCATTTTTGAACACTAAATAAACAATTTATGGATAAACGCAGCATTTAAGGGATGGGATCAATAGTCTTGATCTCCCCTGTCTATCTGAAAGAACTCAGGAATGGTCAAGAAAATGACATTCAAACCTGAACACTGTTCGTACCGACAACTTGGTCTGACGAAACTTCTGTGTTCAGAAGCGAAACGTAACCAAACACTTACTATAACCGATTCATTGCAAACTTTAATTTCATGATTATGGACTCACGATCGGTCTCGAATATTTTCAAATACGAAGCATGTGTTAAATTTATTGAAGGTCAAATTCGGCCTACATGGAATAAGTCGAATGAAAAATCTATTACATACAATCAACCAATTTTCTTGATTTTCACACAAATCTTCGACTGACAACATCTTAGATCAGAGATTGTTCAATATTTTTACTGGCAATTCTGCATCATGTGAAGAAGATAGATTTGAAGCCGGAAGAATTATTGTCAGGTACATTGATATGGGTGTGTCGTCAAATCAAATTCAAGTCACAATTCAACCGATCGAGAGTATTTAGGCTGTGTGGGACTTGGATTGTTAGAACATTTTTTAAAGAATTGAGCGGTCAAATGCCGATCTGCTTGTTTTGAATCAAACTTGAGCCCTTATTGAAACGAATATAAACAAGAAATGATAATTTTTGCTGATGACTACATTCTCTTCATGACTACCTTGAATGTGCAATATTAGCTCAGGACGGTTCATTGATTCCCAGTATTTTAAATGAATTAGCAGTCCGAGTATGGAAGAACAAACTCTCCCTCGTTACTTGGTCGAACGATTTTAGTTGCACGCTGATGGCATGAACTAAGATCAGCAGCAGAAAGCAATATATTTTCAGTTTCTAGCTTGGAGAAGATGCTTTACGCAATGCATCCACAGTGAGCAATTAGGTCAGGTTATTTCGATTAAACATAGATTATGTATCCTAATAAAACATTCCGTTAGAAAAACGATTATGCGTATGGAAATATACAGAAATGTCGCGACAGCATCAGCCAAACACATAAACATCAATTTTCGTTCATCTAATTTACTATGTGGTGCCATAACTTTGATAATAATGGCACTGTTTAATGAGATTCATAAAACGAACCACGTGATTCATATACATAATCATAAATTATTCCCGGGTCACACACTCAACACGAACGATTGCTTAATCTAATCATAATGTCGCTACCTCGTGACAGCAATAGAAAACACCTGGTTGTGCTGCATAAGAGAAGCGAATGAGATCACTACTTCAAATTGGTCAATTTTCTGCGTTTCAGGCATTCACATCTAACTTTGTTTACTATTATTCAATGCTTCGAGGCTCATTGAACGCAAACTAACAGTCATCAACTGATAACAGTTAACACCCATAAGCCGATTGAGTTGTTTGTGTGCAAGGGATGTGAGCGCTCATTGAGACTGGTCCATTCAACTGAGTCGATCGATTGACGTAGATCCAAATGTGGCATTGTCATCCAATTTTTTAATGTGCTTCAAGGCTCAATTGTCTCATGATCTTTACATAATGACGGTAAACAGCCAGAATGTGATTTTACTGTGCCCCAAATAGACACGTGATCACAGTGCAAACATATTGAGTTCAAACCAAAAAATGTTGTAATAATATTTTCATTTTAAAAAAAAAACATACGCAAAATAGATATACAACTTCATCCGGGTCAGAATTTTTTATAAAAATTGATGCTATTTTATTTAATAAAGTATATTTACGGAAGAGAAATCATTAAATTTCCTTTAAGTTAAAACGAAGAGAATATTTTTGAGAGACCAAAACGCTCTTGGTTGATAATTTTGTCACTTAATGCAATATATTTTTTAAATAACCTCAAAATTCTGATTCACATGTTAGAATTTCTCAGTATTGCCCTCTACTGCAAAGGCAATCAATCAATTATTTTATTATTAATACACATTTTTTTCTAATATTCACAGGATTCAACAATCACGAATTGAACACACGTGAGTCTCGTGATGGAGCCTAAAATGATTTCAAAACTATTTTCCCATGTATACAACGTAATACCTAATACTCCGTCGTATTTTCCACAGTTACAAGATTTGTGGATAATGGTAAGTAGATACCACAATTAGTTTTTCTATAAATGCGGATAATATAACTCGCTTTTTGGTTTTTGATACGAAATTTATGTTGATGTTTTGAATATTCATGAACAAATCAGTATGGTATTTCACACCAAATTATCTGACAATATCTAAAATTTATCGGCTGATTACTAAATTCTTAATTTCATATGATCGGATGTTTAGCTAAAATCTGTCAAAATGTTTCACGAAACGATATTTCACAACCCCAAAATGTTTACTTTTGAAAGGATCGTACTATTACGACGTAACAGGTTAATTCGAATGGTGAAAATTGTCGGGAAATGTTCCATAGTGAGCCAGAAAATATGCGAAGCTGGATTTGTAAATTTTAGTAAGTTCAAATTAAGATGAAAATAAATTTGAGGGCAATCGGTTAGAGCAGGTTTTGGGTATCGTTTCACTTCTGGCATAGAAGCTTCGTCAGACCAAGGATCCGTGATGCACACCGATCAAACACAAGTGAACACGGTCAAGTGCAGTTGACTCTGTGGACGCTACGTAAACATACATGAATGACGGAGTTAAGGCTAAAAGATTGTTGAATGCAGAGCAAAAAATACTTAACTGTTAGGTATAGAGTGAATAAAACTAATTGAGTTCATATCAATGCTGAGAGCTTATTGTGGATATTTCTACATCATCTACGTTATTAACTGCCAGTCGACCTGCCTCAGCATTTTCGACCGCCACTGCATGTAGGCGCTTGCCATGCGGTTTAATACCACGTCTTCACATTTCCACATTGCCTATATCGACATTGCGGCATGTATCTGAAACGTTCTGCCGAGGCTGAATCACGAATCAGTGATAGATATTCTCTCGCGTCTAGGAGCAGTTTCTTGACAAGCTTCCGATGTTCCCGGATTCTGGTGTGAAGGTCTGAGTAGGTCTGTAACATATAAAAACCAGGGCAACTATTACATTGAATTCGGTTGATCTAGATGTAGAGTGATATGAAGTGGATTTCTGCAGAATTTGTGGAAATCACACGGAGGGCTTAGTCACATAACATGGGCGTATAGGAGAAGGGCACTAACGTAAGTTTAACAACTTATTAGAATTTTATTATAAAAAAACATCCGATGACTGTATTGCGGCAGTGTCCACCCTTAAATATTCTAGTGTCATGAATCCGTCTAATCGTAAGCTTTCGCGGACAGAGCAAAGATTGCTGATGAAGGGTTTGACTTTCTGAATAAGTAAGTGTGATGATGGTTGATAAACATATCCTTTGTATCGAAGGCTCTTTAAATGTACTTCCCGGTGAGCATGATGATACGATACGGAACTGGGTCGTTGGTGTCATTAAAAACCAAGAGCAAGGGGAACCAAATATTGATTGGCAAAAACGACAAGTGCTTCTTAATCTCAAGTAAGATACCGATATTGATATCACTAGAACCGATAAGGGAAATGTAACGGTAATGATGAATAAGAGTAATGATTTGGACAATATGTGTAAACACTTTTCCGAATGTATTTATGGACAAATAGATAATAATAAAACGAAGCAATTTATGAATAACTGCTAAAAAGTAGTTCCAAAGTACTTACGTAGCCTTAATGACAGTTTGGGCAAGACTTTTTGTTATAGCTCATATCCGAAATCAACTCTCACTAATAGATTCCATGGTCTGTTGATGAGCTGAAATAAGAGCGAGTCCATTGCTTCCAATATGAACTGTCGTGATCGACTTCTGAATTGTTTGACGGACGTGGCGTTGTTGAGTATTCACAAACATAAACACCATGTTCTCCGAAATCCGCCTTAGTTTAAGCATATGTATTCTGACCACTTTGTAATTACATCTAACTCAGTAAAAAATGAATTCATAGATTCGTTTCCGAGTACAGCGTTTTCAGAGCAAACGTTCACGGCTACTGTGGTAACACAGCGATTTGTGCTGAATAACAGAAAAGAGATAGAATCGTTCATTGAAGCACAACTTCATCAGAATAGGGCAAATCAGACGGTAGCATGTTGATATCAACTTATTGAAATCTGTCAAAAGAATATATACTCTAAAACTTACGATGATCGATTCTCACATCACATAATGTAAGGTTTTATTCGTTGTATCATGCTCTGTGCATAAGATTGATCAGCCTTAGAATCCAGACGACGACTTTTAGTCATGCCCTTCAGACGTGAAGGTTTGCATGCAGGTCTCAATATCACGATGACGAGATAATCGTTCGAACTTACAATTCTCGTTTGTATTTTGGAGCTCACATCCCAAAACGTACTCACTTACACACTCAATTATTTTGGAGAAACGAAATGCATTTTGGCAGAATAAATCTTATGGTACGGAAAGCAGAAAGGACATGGTTACTTTTTCAAAAATAAGAAATTATATATTATTCACTTGGAAGTTAGAAAAAATAAAAAAAACTTCGAAGCGAATCGGTTACTTCACAATGAAAGATATTATTCGTCACTACGTGTAGATGAAGCCCCCAAGGATAAATTAGTGTATGGCATGTGAACACATATATAAAGTAAGAAGTATGTGTGATGGAAAAGTCTGCAACTCCGGTTTTGTTGTTGTTTCATCCCCTGCGGTTAATCCATATGTATATATGTGTGTACAAGTGATGCAACAGGGTGATCAATCGAACCTTATCAAACAGTGACGTACTTAATCACACCTGCTATTACCATTCACACAGTATGTCAAGTTATACGAACCCCACTTGATGAGTAAAAACTTCAAGAAATCGGTCGTTGGCTGTGTGATAATAACGCACACAATTGTTGATACTTCATTCTTATCCCTCTCAAATGTGAAAATGAAATGTTTGACACCTCGGAATATTTTGTTTGAATGAACAAACGTGCGTACTGGATAAAAGGTAGTATCCGAACAAAATAACTCATACCACCATACTACTTGTTCAGTGGTGACTGTGGTGAAAATAGCAAAAAAGGACTGAATAGCGATTCAGTTTTGGCAAACAGAGTCAACTAGCATTCATTTTGCTCTCGTTCATCAGAATGATCTAACTATTAGTCAAGTCAGCGACTGACACTGGTAATATCTACGTGACTTGTAACTTTCTAGGCTTGCTACAGCTTGCTTAGTTCGAAGCAGAATTGGTACTTTTATATTGTGTTGCTCACATCCCTATCCATCACAAACCACTACCGGTTTATGGCTGTTTGCCGTCATCAGGTGGAGACAGTAATATCGGATTTAGTTGCACGTGAAACAGTGATAATGGGGTGAACCAAGATATACACGCGTGCCACTGGTAAATAAGGTTTTTCTAAAGAGCCAAGATGTCAAACGCAAATCACAAAGTAATTTTTGGCCAAGAGATCGAGACGATTCGGTTCCTACTTAGTCACATTCCTTTTGCTGACTGTCACACTTGGTCTGACGAAGCTTCTGCAAAATATTATCCTGAAACTGCTTGAACTTTGTAGTCGAATTACTTCGTAACATGAATACACGATCTGTCACAAACATGTTCTAACCAATTGTAAAAAGCGGTCATTAAGCGTGCCGGAATAAGCATATAGAATGTGAGCAAAATTCAAAACTCATGGAAATGATTATTGACCATTTATCACTTATTAGTAGCTCTTTGTCGCCAAAAACAATGTATCCTAAAAATTCACAAAATATTCAGTCTCGTATATTATGCCACACTTTGTTAAATATTTTATGATTTTTTTTAAAATATACACACAAATTATATTTAACAAAATGAACAC
>JACCGJ010006116.1:0-27500 GCA_013407085.1 Atriophallophorus winterbourni
TAGTGACTTGCGTATATCGTATGAAAGCACAAGCCTGATTCAGGCAAAGTACCGCACAGTCCGAGACTGCACGTGGGCTAAGATACTGTCAGGTTGCCCAGGCCTAGACAGATATTAGCTAGAGTTATGCATGCGTGTTTTCGACAAACAGCAAACATCGACATCAAGGCGATCAAGTGTGCGAACCAAGGCTGCTTGTTGTCCGATGCTAGCTAAAGACCGACAATTAAACGCCGCTAATTTGAATGATACGCGCGGGCGGAAAAACGCTCTGGACACATTCGAAGCAGGCAAAATATTCAAAAAGGTTAAATTTGGAAACCTCGGTGAACACGCTGTACTTCAGTCAGGACTACCCAACGAACCACAAACCGGAAAAGTTATTGAAAAATTCTGCATGCAGTGTGAGATCATTGGAAGTATTTTGAGCAGAGCGTTGGAGCACGGGATCTATCATTTTACCTATTTTCATAATTGCTTGTGGGCATGATACTACCCCGGTTGCCCAGACCGACGTAGGGGGGGCAACCCGGAGCCCGAAGGCAGTGGGTTGAGCCTGAGTTTGTCTGACCTCTATCTATCGGCCTTCCTGGTATGAGTAGATATGCTGGCAACAAAAGACATCACCCAGTATAGCTCAATGGCTCATGGAGGTATACAAACCATCACACTACGTTAAGGTCCAGTCTTAGCGCGACGGACATAGACGAAGTTTGAACTCGGTGGCCTTGGAAAAATAGGATCGACGAAATATGCTACGGCACTGTTCTGAGTAATTGGTTGGACGTGACGCCATAATTGAACAACAGTAGCATGGACAGTAGATCAGCACTCGAACTACGACAAGACCAAGGGACTTCTGTTGCAATTTGGTGAGATCGAAACAGTTAGAACATTATTTAGATATCCAATGTATTGTGGTGCTCACATCCTCATCCTTTACACACCACTACCGGTTTCAGGCTGTTTGTCATCGTCAGGTGGAGACAGTAAGGTCAGGTTCAGTGAGCCTTGATGTCTTTTTGAGGTTTGAATTGTTCTTCGAAATACATCCTCAAACAGAAAACTGTTATAAAAATTCATCATAAGGATCGTCAGCTATATTAGACGAGAACTGCGTTTACAATGAGCATCGCAGTTGAAATTTGTAGCTTTACTTCGAAGTGGCGAAACACCTCGGGCAGTTAAACTTTCATCTAGTTAGAGAAAAATGTTTGGTGGGCTGAGCAAGTCAGTCAATTACTCAGCCACCCAGCTGCCTGTGGCAAAATAGAATATGATTTTTTTCAGTTTTGCGATAGATTAAGAACAGTGAAGAATTAAAAGGGGGTGGGAGTTCGGTTGAACTGATTAACGCTATGAAAGCCGTAGCCTTTTCATCCAAGATCATAGTAGGCTTTATGAAGTCAGTGCAGTACCTCTCCCGGGATGAGGTGCTGGTGATCCGATATCGTAATGGCTCGTTACGTTCCAAGATACATCTTAAAACCGTATCCCGTGGTAGTCTTTGGTAAGCATCTTCCTGAAGTGTTTGCTTAATCGTCTGTGTTGTCAAGTAGAGTGACGAGCAACGATTTTCACGAAGGCAGGTTCCATTTGAGGCGTAGGCAACTTAATTCAGATTGTTTATACATACTCTTACAAAGATTCCGCAGCTGTTCAAGTCAAGCCTATCGGTACTTGCAACCAGTAAAATGGTATCCCTAATGATGATGATGATGATGATCCAACATCCAGGCATCCGGCTGTCTCTGAGGTGCCACGTTCTCCGCGGGATTGCTTCTCGGGCATCATTTACTCAAATCACTGAACAGCAAACAGACATTTCTGAGATGTGAGGTATTGTCAATCCATTTATTGGTGATTCAGCCTACCTGCGGAGGTGTGTGAAATTTCTAAGTTCAACAAGGTTGATGGGGCGGAAATATCCACAATCTGACGAGCAGCAATGATGCGAACGTACGC
This sequence comes from Atriophallophorus winterbourni, assembly GCA_013407085.1. Classification (NCBI taxonomy): domain Eukaryota; kingdom Metazoa; phylum Platyhelminthes; class Trematoda; order Plagiorchiida; family Microphallidae; genus Atriophallophorus; species Atriophallophorus winterbourni. The sequence goes on from JACCGJ010006116.1 coordinate 1,966, forward strand.
ATCTATATGCTCACAATTAATAATAACTCTCCAAGCTGGTCCTTGACGTGGTGCGATGGTTTGTGTACCTCTATGACCCATTGAGCTATGCTGGGTGGTGCACTCTGAGCACCTTCAAAGTCACTCATACCAGGAAGGTCAAAGGATAGAGGTCAGACGAACACGGTCTCAACCTAACCCGCTGCCTTGTGGATCAGGCTTTTTAGCTAATGGCTTTGGTAGTGAACAATAATTGTTCTCCTGTCTAGGCATGGGCGATCTGGCAGTATCCCAGCCCGCATACAACCATGACCATGACTATTAATACGAAACCCAAATCCATAGTGCATCGGCCGTCGCGCACGATAAACAGGGTCGCCTTACCTGCTGCATACAGCAGGGCTGGTAAGCGAAAACAAGCTACTGCTGGCCCTACTCTTCAAACTGTTTCTGACCCTTCCCCTCCCCCATCCATTCTTAACAACTCTCCGTCGGTCAATCCCAGCTTTAGAAAAGACCGCGCTAAACATGATGGAACATTTTCTGTTCGCGAATTTACAGACCACTTTCTGAAACCACGGGTGTCAGCTCACATCGGTGCTATGAATGTCAGAACTCTCAGACAAATAGGTCAGCAAGCTGCACTGGCTCTTACCTTAGATAGTCTATCTATTGATGTTTGCTGTTTATCGGAAACGCGCTTATATGATCCGTCCATAATTACTAAACTTACTGCCCCAAACCTTTCAACTCGCTACTTTTTGCGCTGCTCTGGTGATTCTGTAGCTGCCATCTCAGGACAGGTGGGTGTTAGTATAGTGCTGAATTCACGTGCCGAATCACGTCTAATCGATTGGATTCCTTGGAATAGCAGGATGTGCGCAGTTAGACTAGCCACTAATATTAGACCAAACTCAAAATCTTCTAATCAGAAGTGCTTGTTTATTGTAGAAACTTACGCTCCGACTAACACCATTTCCGACGACGAGAAGAACGCCTTCTACGACGATCTTTATGTTCTTTTGCGACGTGCAAAAAGCTCCGATATTGTTGTCTTAGCGGGAGATATGAATGCCAGACTGGGTCGCTTAGATGCATCTGAATCACAATTAGGTGGCATGTTTGGTCTTGAAGGCCAGCGCACAGATAACGGTGAACGGTTTATACAATTCTGTGCACAATCTCGATTATTCATTAGCAGCACCTCCTTTCGCCATAAAAGATGTCAATGTGCCACAGGGCGCTCGCCGGATGGAAGCCAACCTTCGGCCCAAATCGACCATATCGCCATAAGTGCTCGCTGGAGAGGTTGCATTGAGGACTGCCGCTCCTTTTGGAATACCTGCATAGATTCAGATCATGTTCTTGTGCGATGTAGGTTCTCGTTAAAGTTCTCCGGTACGAAGCCTTCGAATGGGAAACGCATTGTGGTCGAAAAATTCTCTCTGCCTGCAGTGCAAGACATTTATAGGACCACCTTGAGTAACTCACTCCCAGTTGCTCAGTGTGCAACTGCCGATGAAAGGTGGAACAAAATAGCAGGGATTATGCGAGCCGCTGCAATAACAGCATGTGAGACTACACGACCAACCCAAAAGTCCCACTGGATTTCACAGCGCTCTATAGAAATTCTTCACCAGCGACGCCAAATACCTCATGGTCCTGGACACAACACAGAGCGTAGACACGTGAGGAATGAACATAAACGGAGCTTAAGACTAGACAGAGAAAGGTGGTGGCTAAATAAAGTCGAAGAAATGGAAATAGCAAATAATGCGGGTAACGTGCGAAAACTCTTCCAACTTATTCGCTCGACCGGGCCTACGAAACAAGGAGTGAGTGAGACTATAGCGGAATTAGACGGTACTCTTATCACTAATAAGAATCGCCGCCTGTCACGCTGGGCCGAACATTTGAAGAACAATTCAGCTGGTCGCCTGCAACAGAATCATTCCCTCACTTGAGGTAGTGTGATCCTTGGCCTGTTAGCGTAGATCCCCCTAATGATTTACAAATTAAAGCATGTATCGAATCCATGAAACGATTCAAAGCTGCTGGCCCCGATGACATACCACCTGTCTTGTTCAAAGAAGGTGGCCAAGTCCTAATCAGCACATTAGGCGATCTCCTCCGTGGAGTGTGGTTATCAGAATCCGTCCCTCCGAGTTGGGGCGAATCGGTTATCATACCTATATTTAAAAAAGGTGTGCGAAGCTCATGCTCTAATCATCGTGGGATCAATCTCACTCCCATCATTACGAGATTATTAGCGTCCATATGTCTTCGAAGATTAACATCACATAGGGAATCACAGATCCGAGAGCAGCAAGCTGGCTTCCGGCCTGACAGAGGCTGTGTCGACCACATTTTTACTCTTCGACGGATCTTAGAACTGCGGCACACTTATCGACAGCCGACAATAGCCATCTTTTTAGACTTCAAAGGAGCATTTGATTCAGTCGATCGAAATGTCCTGTTTAACACCTTGCTGTGCAAAGGCGTTCCGCAAAAGTATGTCAACATACTACGTGCACTTTATGCTCATACATACGGATGCGTTAGGGTTTACAACGAAGTCTCATCCAAATTCCACACCACAAGTGGCGTCCGATAAGGATGCCCGATTTCTCCGTTTTTGTTCGATTTTGTAATTGATGCAATTATGGAGTTGTGCAACTATGATGCCCCAGCTTTCGGAGTTCACATAATGCCAGGCGTCAAGCTTCTCGACTTGGACTATGCTGATCATATAGTTCAGCTCTGCGGTTCGTACAAAGATGCACAGGCGATAGTGAACAAGCTATCTAGGATTGTGCCCGAATTTGGAATGTGTTTTGCGCCGTCTAAGTGCTGTGTTCTGCTGCAGGACATCGACTTATCAAACAGCACTTTATTACTTGACAATCAGGCGCTTGAAATTGTAGATCGTTTTACGTATCTCGGTAGTTGTATCAATAATTATGCATCGTTAGATGACGAGGTCTCGGTACGCATTTCTAAAGCAACCGTAGCATTCCGCAACCTAGGTCACCTTTGGCGTCAGAAAGGACTGTCTCTGTTACTCAAGAGTAGAGTCTATAAAGCAACAGTTCGGGCTGCGTTACTGTATGAGTGCGAAACCTGGACCTTACGCAAAGAACACATTCAGCGTCTCCAAGTATTTGGCAACCGATGTCTCCGCAACATTCTAGGAGTTAGCTGTTGCAATGACATACGCACCGATGCTCTCCGAAATAAGTGGTTCGGTAGTCACGTTGTTATAGAGAAGCAGATCAACCTGCATAGGTTACGCTGATTGGGTCACGCTTTACGGATGCCGACGACCGACTTCCGAAACGGATTCTTTTAGCGACGCCACATCCTGATTGGCCAAACCATCACATGGCATAGGCAGTTAAAAACCCTTACCTTTTCAAAGTCGGCGCAACGCGTCTTCCAGGCTGGTGTCCCCGCGATCAGATATCGCAATGGCTAGTTACGCTTCAGCATATATTTCCCGAGACCATGTTCAATGGCGGTCTTACACTAAGCATATTCTTGGAGTGTTTGCGTAACCTTGTATGTTGTCAAGCGGAGTGACGAGAAAAGCTTGTTATGATGCGTGACATGCTCATGCCGCAAGGAAGCTACCGTGCTGATGTCGCTCTACTCGTTTACGAAACTTGTTTGAATGTATGTTCCATTCGAGGTGTAGGCACCTCTCCCCAGTTTGTTCGTGCTTACTCTTCTATAGAAACCGTAGCAATTTAAGTCCCACCCTTCCCCACCTTTTTTAGGGTTTTACTTTTTCATGGTTGTATGGAAGTTAAGCATTTGGTACGTGCTACCGGTGTAATGCTGTCCTTGATGATGATGTTGAAAAGCAGAAGAACGTAACTCAGTTTATTTTAGTTGAAAACAATACTTTAGGTAATACGGACACGTTGCAACTTCAAGAAAGCGATGCATACGCTGAATTTGGATAAATTTAGCATCAGACAGCAATTGAAAAAGCTGGTGTAAGCAGAATAAATAAAACCTTGCGTGAGGCCGCGGCGTATGCTTTCAAGTGTTTTCAATAACCTCCACCTCATAGAGTGCAAAAGGAACTAATCCTCTCAAAAGTACCGCTGAAAGGGGGATAACGCCAACCGGAAACCGGTATATTTATAGTCGTCCCATTTCGCGCATCCGTTGAAGTCACGTGGAGGTCACGTGGATACGCAGTGCGACTTCCGAGAGTAGCGTTAAATGCATGTAATATCAACGGCACATCTGGGCTCAGCACAAAAAGGAAACTATTGGACCCGGCGTAAAATGTGTAACCAACCCAGAATGTTTGTGAAGAAAGCGATGAGGACAAAGAATGGAAAAACTGGGGGAAAGGATATGCTTATTCAAAAAATGAAGGAAGAGCTCGAGAGTAGACGGTAGGCAAAACTAATTAAAATGAATGCAGATCGCTAATGGGTTTTGTATAGCCTTCACGTCAGTGGTGGCCGCTGGAACGAGTTACGTCTGTAGTGAGTCAAAGAGAAAAACAGACCTCATCTTGACCAAAGTAATGTGTTGCTCACATCCCCTTTACTTACACGCCACTAACGGTTTTAGCTGTTTGCTGACATCGGGTAGAGACAGTAAGATTAGGTTCCGTGAGCCTTGAAACAGTGGATAGGTGGTAACAAATTAATTATCCTGGAACTTTTAAAGGAAGGCATCTCCGCTAAATCTGAAAGATGAACTTAACAAAGCTATCAATTGTAGAACGCCGGGAAAATCAAAACGCTAAATTCACTGCCAAATTTAATTAGCACTTGAAGAATATTGAAACAACATTGTTTTACTGTGCCTAACAATTGACCTTGATACACACTTCCCGTTGATTCGTGTTCCGTGATTGCTTCCACTGTACCTTCGTGTACCTTTTGGCTACCACGATAAATCTTCCATCTCTTGTGCCTTTTTTCAAACATTCTTGGGGACATTATTGTAGTGGACACTCAGGCTGGTGTCCCCGCGATCCGATATCGCAATGGTTAGTTACGCTTCAGGATATATCCTCAAACCGTGTTTAATGGCGGTCTTGCACTAAGCATATTCTTATAGTGTTTGCGTAACCTTATGTTATCAAGCTTGTTATGATGCATGACAGTGGAAGCCGCAAGGAAGCTGCCGTGCTGATGTCGCTCTACTCGTTCACGAAACTTGTTTGAATGCATGTTTCATTCGAGGTGTAGGCACCTCTCCCCAGTTTGTTTGTGCTTACTCTCATATAGCAGCCGTAGCAATTCAAGTCCCACCCTTCCCCATCTTTTGGAGTTTTACTTTTTCATGGTTGTATGGCAGTTAAGCATTCGGTACGTGCTACCGGTGTACTGCTGTCTTTGATGATGATGATGATGACCCTTGGTAGGACGATCTTTTCAAATGACAGTCATACCATCAAGCAGATGCGGACATTGAAGCGGCAAAACGTTTGTGTCGATACCAACTTTGTAACGCATCGTTCACCATGGATTCGGATTGGAGAGTCACTTTGAGTAAACGGAGACCTGAGCCCTTGTAGGTAGGCGATGCAGGCAATCGTTTCAAACCAATAGTCAAAGTATCAATTATTTTACTTTGTTGTTCCATGAAACGCCATTGTTCGCAGTCATGAATGGTGTTTCTATTGGCATCCGCGTCATTTACTTCCGGAACTTCATGAATAAAGACGTTTTTCTTGTCGTTATCTTGTTTCCAATTGAAGCTCGCTTCCTTCTTAGCTTGCCGTTCAATCCATGACACGTCCGGAAATATACGAATGGGTGAGGTTCCGTTGCGCAAGGTGTATGCAGAAAGCAAAATGGATTCAACATCTACCAAGGATTTAATCGTGACGCGCAGCAGTCTAGGCTCGCTAATATGTACTGATTTCGGATGTCTGGACAAACGCACAATATTCTCAGCCTCTGAAGAAATTTTCAATGACTCACATACGGTCCGCCATTGTTGCGCTTCTTGCGCTTGTCGAGTCTTGAAACAGGGTGAAGTCGCTTCCGACACATTCGTGCATATCACGGTTAACGCCTCTATGGAACGGGCTGACGATATTTACACAAACTCTGTAGTTTGTGTGAATGAATAATTTTAGCCAATCAAATAACCGACCTATCAAAGCTGACGAAATTGTCACAAAATCATTCAGAATAATTTTAGCCAATCCAATAACCCACCAATCAGATGTCAATGAACGAACGCTCAAGGTTTTGGTGTTGGTGTATATTATGAAATCAATTTATTTGTGCGATGACTTACAAATCAAAAGTAGAACAGGCCCTGATGCCCTATTCGACTCAGGCAACACGTTCACTCATGTGAGACGTGACTCGGCTTAGTACCTATCGAGTTTTGTGTATCCTACAACTGGTCCACCACCGACAATGCGCCCACGCAGTTCAAGTGCCTGGGCGGACTTAGAAGGGCTGGTTGCGGAGAGACTATATTCCAGCTGGAACGACCTGACATCGCTTGGCACGTCCAAATGTCAATTCTTGATCAGAAGTCTTCTCTGACCAGACTTCTTGGAAGGGAACTGTGTAACAACATTGTTTTACTGTGCCCAACAATTGACCTTGATACACACTCCCCGTTGATTCGTGTTCCGTGATTGCTTCCACTGCACCTTCGTGCACCTTTTGGCTACCGCGATAAATCTTCCATCTCCTGTGCCTTATCTATATAATTAAAATCCTCCAACCTCTGTAAAAAAACAGCAAACAAAGCTGAATTATTAATTTCATGAGCAAAGCTCAAAGATTAATAGCACATCTACGGCATCGAGTATTTTTAAATAAATAGCCAACATTATTAGTAGTGTGATGATTGGCTAATGGAGATCGACACCAAATTTTGCACACTTGCATTCAATGTTCTGTATGTAAGAAATCAAAAGCCTGATCCAGGTAAAGTGTCGCATACAATGCTTTGAGTAGAAATGGCAATTTGGGGCTGCTATCTCTGTCCTTAGACCGTCGTTTTACTGTTAAACTGCATCAGTACAGTATAACCATCGCAGGAAAGAGGGTAGGAAGCGGTCACGTCTATAACAAGGTGCAGAACTAGAATGAGGCGTATAACCTCCCCAAGTATCGTGAAAGCGACAGCAGTATGAGGTAGTTTACCTAGTGTTTCGGCTGTTATAACGCAAAAAACATATATATATATATATATATATATATATATATATGATATGTAGTGGACCAAAAATTATAAGTCTAGCACTACACACAAAATGGCAAAAATGGAAAGAACTCACTAAAAGACCAAAGGAGCAAATGTCCAATGAAAGATCCGTAACGTCCAACGATAGCGAAGTAATCCACACAGGAAAATCCAAGAAATGGAATACAAGGTGCAGAAAGCGCTAAAATGTTGGATAATCCGTTAATCACAATTCCGGCACGGAGTAAAGCACCAGGCTTCACAACCACGGAAGAAGTCCGAGTTCGAAATTGTATTGACCGCCAAAACGTATAATGTACAAGCATTGATACAGATGAAGTGTACATGGCCAGAAAAACGAATGACTATATAAGGCCAAAAATTGTATGTACAAAATACGAAGCTCTGTCTTATCTCTATAATCACTTTTAGAAAAAATCACGGTAACCTTGCCTTTATCTGCCTTAGTGATCACTATTTCCTCTTCTTTTCGGAATTTAAGGAGTGCTTGTTGTTCATCTCGCGTAAGGTTCATTTTTCCTGGTTGTTGTTTTATGATATTACTAGATATATCCAGAAAGCTCTGAGCATTGGTGTAACAGTATGATAGAGATTTGATTTTTGTTGACGATGAAGAGCTCATAGTAGTGGATTCGCCGACTTGGTCGGCTGCCTCACGTTTTTTTGACTCAGGTGCATTTTATTGACTTCAATTCAATTCAATTCAATTTTAATGGTCTAAAAAGCTTATAGCTTGACAAAAACCACAGAATAATATGGGAATTACGAATAACATTGGTAGAAAAACGGGATTTGTTTGCTCACTGAGCAGTTCAGGAATCAAGTAAAAATCCATTGGACAGAAACTGTTTTTAAAGTTCAAAACTTTTATGGTGTAAAATATATAGGTTCAAAGTTTAGATTGGTCAACATAAAATTGTCCAAATTCGATTTGAATATATCCAAGTTAGGTGAATGTGCAACATTACAAGGTAGGGAGTTACAGGTAAAGCATACACGTACAGAATAAAAGTACCTTCGACAGTTTAGTCTCGCGTCGGGAATAAGTACTGTATAGTCGTTACTCCGGCTGGTTCTGGTTGGTAGTCGCGTGAATAGTTGATTTAGGGGATTGTTGGGGGTATGCAGTTTATTGAACATAAGTATCAAATCACCTATAAGACGGCGGTAGCGAGAGTCGAATAGATTAAGACTTGCAATACTATCTTCGTATTGTTTGTGCTTCAAACCGCGTACGAGCTTGGTGGCCCGATGATATATTCTCTGCAAGAGTCAGATGTTATTCTGTAGCCAGGGTGACCAAGCCTGAACCGCATACTCCATGGTTGGCCTCAAGTACGTATTAATTATTCGATGAACGGTTTGCTTAGTGAAACTCCCGAACACGCGTTTTAGCAGTAGCAGTACTCGTGACGTCTTTTCATAGACAGCTGTGACGTTATGTGACGGTTTCAAAGTGCTGCTCGCCCACAGACGTAAGTCCTTCTCCTTGTCAGTACTTTCAAGAATATGGTAACCAAGGGTGTAGGAGTACTCGAAATGTCTTTCAACAGCCAGGACCTGGCATTTTCTGACATTGAAAGGTAGTTCATTTTTAACTGACCAGTCTTGTAAGGCATCGATATCCAGCTGAAGCTCTCTGCAATCCTCAGTTGTACGTACTTGTGTCCACAGCTCGATGTCATCCGAAAATAACAAGATTTTGCAGCGAACAAGTTTAGGTAAGTCGTTGACATACATCAGGAAATAAGTGGTCCAAGCACTGATCCCTGCGGCACCCCAATCATTACTGCAATAGGTCGTGACAAAGCACCATCAACCCTTACTCAAATGACACGGTCGCGGAGATAATCCTCAAACCAGGCTAGTAATGAACCCTTGATTCCATATAGCTTCATCTTTTGTCTGTGGTTGACACGATCGAATGCTTTTGGCATACCAAGATAACAAGCGTGTACTGTGAGACCTTTGTCTACAGCTTGTGTCCAGTCATCGAGGGCGAGCAGAAGGTTTGAAAGGCAATAGTGTCTTTTTCTGAAGCCGTGTTGTTCGAATGCGAGCAAGCAATTGTCTTCCAGATGTTTTGTGACGCTGTTTGCTACAAGGCGTTCCATTATTTTAGAGATCACCGGTAGTAGTGTTACTGGTCGATAGTTGGATACTTCGGAACAATTTCCTCCTTTGTGGATGGGGGTAATGATGCCATTCTTCCAATCACAGGGAACGAACCTTTGGGTTAAAAAGAGGTTAAACAAGTATGTGAAAGGCGTGCACAAAGTATAAGCACAGTTTTTAAGAATCAACAGGTTAATTTCATCATCTCCGGGAGATTTTCTCGTGTTGAGATTTAGCAATGTGCGGAGGACACTCTACAAGGTAGTAGTTAGCTGTTGTAAAACATTTTCGGGTGAGATGACAGGAGTTGAGGGACAGGTAACGGTGTTTCGTGGGCTGAAGGCAGTGGGAGAGAAATGGGCTAGAACTTCGGCAGATTGCGATGCTGTGGTTGTTGTTCCATCACGTGTGTTTAGAGCGGCAACTCCTGGTTTCACCCTTGACCGGTTATTTATGATCTGGTAGAGAATTTTGGGGTTTGTTTCCATTTTGTAGAGTAAATGATATTGATAATTCAGTTTGTCATCAACAACAAGTTTGTTTACCTTATTTCTCAGCAAACGGAATGTCTCCCAACTCTCAACAGTGGTATCATGTCGATGAGCTCGCCTTGCAGCATTTCGCAGGGACAACCATTTTCTTGTTCGGCTTCTTAGCTTAAATGCATATCCATTTTTTGCACCTTAGGAACAAGATGAGATTGCATTTCAACGGCAAATTTAAGTTCGGTTATCATCCACTGCCACTGATCGTGCACGTTGTCGGACTTAAGACCAGGGTCTGTGGCGTTCATAAGAGTAGATTTAAGTTGTGGAATATCAATTTTTCTAATAACCTTGTTGATGTCACATGTTTTGATTGCCTGGCAAATATAATCAAACGGTATAACTAAGTGGTCACTGAGTCCTATTGGAGCTTCATAAGTGAGACATTCAATCACGTGCTCTTTATTTGTCTGTATTAGGTCCAAGATAGACGGCGTATTAGTACCTTGAAATCGGGTATTGCTGAAAATATGGTTGTAGAGTGGATTTTCTTCGAGCAACTGTTAAAATAAATTACTTAAGGAATTTTCTGGATGAACTGAATTTCCCTTTAAGTTCGGCAGATTAAAGTCCATGATCAGTCTGCCGAGGTATCTGGTAGCCGCTAAGCGTATATTTGCAAGTAATGCTGAATTGTAAGATTTGTCGGCTGAGGGCGAACGGTAAATCACACCCACTATGTATTTTTCCCCTGCTGTTACATTCAGTGAACACCATAATGTGTCTTGCAGTTGTAAATCTTCGTCAGTGATCACTTGGCAGAACTGTCTCCGAACGTGGTAAAGCACAACACCACCTCCTCGAGTCAGGCGATCGCGACGAAGTAGAGACATACCTCCAATGGCAACTTCATTGTCTGTCAAAGTTGGAAGATACCATGTCTCAGTTACAGCAATCACGTCTGGCGAGTGTGTGGTAGTTAGTTCAGTCAATTCGTGTAGTTTGTTTGTCAAGCATTGGGCATTCGTATACAAAAATTTGACAGTCGATGTTGACAGCAAAGACGGCTCATTTGAGCAGGTAATTTGAGTACGTGTCAAAGATGGTGGGTAAATTATATCACCGACTCCGTTAGAGTCGGTCGATATCCGTTTTTTGAGCAGGAGTCCCGGCATCACTGTGCTCAGTACCAAGAGGTCCAGCAACCTTCACGATAGAGCCGGTTGTCAGGTGTTTACTGATAATTTTGATCTCTCGTGGAGCTTTGTATCGATACTGTTTCCAGTTGTTAAGCACGGTGTTCACCATAGTGGTGGTCAAAAGTGTCAGCTTAAGGGGTCGTGGACCATTACCTTCGTAATTCGATGACTCCGGGATTCGGAACGTATCGATAACCGTTACATTGGTGGTTTGAATAGCATCACTGATAAATCTTCACTGTTGTATGTCGGGGTTGGATTTACACTTTGTTTCTGAACCGGTAGCGTCTTCTGGGACATTTAGGAGAATAAGGGTGCGCTTGTTGCGATCGTTTGTTTTATTTTGGTTACCTTCAGGTGGCAATTTTGCCCGCTCCGACAAGGGCACATCAACAAATACACGAGATGTATTTTCCATGCCGTCCCGTAGCAAGTATGTTGACAGAAGTACATCTTCTAAATCCTTCTCATTTTGCACTACTACCTTGAGCAACCGCGGCTTATCTTGGTGTAGCGTTTTGGGAGGACGACTCAAGCGAATCAACGAAACCGGGTGGATCGCTTTGAGATTCATGCGAGTGCACAGTTTCAACCATTCAGCCAAATCACTCTGGTGTCTATTCGACAATAACGTCTCAGTCGACTCTGGCACGTTGGTGCAGATAACACTAAGAGAAATTCCTTTCGATGCAACTTTCGCTAATACCGCTTTCGATGTGAAGGATTTCTGCTTTAAGACGTTTTCAACACTCTGCTGGGTGCTGTGCTGCAACAATTCAACCTTTTTGGTAGCTAAGTCATTTTAGGAACAATAGTGTTCGTGCGTTTTATGTCGTTTACAGCCCGAATACGAATTTCAGGAGGTGCAAATTTTCGACATTGATACCACGCTTCTAGTATTCTATCCTTCATCTCATCTGTGCGGAATGATATTTCGAGAGGATGAGGCTGATGCGTTTCTTTTTTCGGCATAGGGCGCATAACGCGAGTGAAAATCTCCATTCACTGCAATCGTGTTGCAGACGTTTGCTGGATTCTACTTCGTTCGAAATGGGTACACCATGAACTATAACAGCTCTGCGATTTGTAGCCTCTTTTGCTAGTTTCGGATTATTACGACGAATTTGCCGTTCTTCCCAAAGAACGTCCGGAAATATTCGCACAGACGATTTGTTTACAACTGAGAGGGATGAGGCGAGCAACATATTTTCTACATCTTGGACGGACATGAGCACTACACGCACTAACCTGGATGTGTTCGCACGAGGGTCTAAATCAGGGGTGGGCAAACTACGGCCCGCGGGCCACATCCGGCCCGTTAGGCTTTTTAATCTGGCCCGCCGACCTTGTCCAAACTTGTTAACCTTGTTGTATTTCACTCATTTTGCTATTTGCAATTGTTAATTATTGTGACCTTGAAAATATATACGTTTTGAATCCAACCGGCGCTGTTCGTTCTCTCTCGCTGTGTCTGAGCCGATTGTGTGAGAACTTGTTTGCAACTGTCTGGACTGACTGCAGTGAATGTTTGGACTGTGAGAACCATTAACGCTCACGGATATAACTCCATTTTAGCGAGCTTGCTACTTTATTCGTTACCTGAACTGAACTTCCATCTTAACGGATTTAATCAAGCCAATTCCTGCATTACTGTTCGTACTCGGAATCTTCGACATCGTGGAGAATCAGTATCCTTCCCATCACAATTTCCTTGCTCAACTCACTTCAGCCTTCGGTGAGTTATTTTGAATTTTCTATCTGTATATCTTTATACAACATTGTAGCTATTATTTTTGTAATCTCTGATAGATTTTTGTAAGCCCATACCGCTACACCCTTAATGGACGTGTGGACCGTTTTTTTAAGCATGTGAGACGGCTGTGCAGAAAGAGGCCGCCCGAAATGCGAAGAAATACTGCAAATCACTGGACGACCTGCACATGGAATTTTGCCGTCGGTTCTGTGATTTTGAAAAAATTGACAAGTTACTTCTTGTCCTCTTTCACAAGACCCCGAATCAGCACCGCATGAGCTGCAATTGGAACTGATCGATCTTCAGTCTGACTCCATCTCAAAGGAGAAGTTCAAGTCTCTTAAACTAAATGAATTTTATGCTTCACTTAACGAGACCACGTTTCCAAACCTTCGAAGGACTGCACAGAAGATTTTGGTGTTGTTTGGCTCGACCTATGTGTGTGAGCAGACGTTTAGCGTCATGAAAATCAACAAATACCATCACAGATCCAAGTTAACAGACCAACACCTTAGATCTGTCCTGAGAATTGCCACAACAAAATTAACTCCAGACCTCGATGCACTGGCAAAAACAGGAGACCAACAACACTGTTCCCACTGAAATTGGTGGGGTTTTCTGCTGTTTTATGAAAAAATGCATATTGAAAGTTTGTAAGTAAGGCAATTTTTGCTCTTTTTTTAGGCAATTATAAAAGCAATATAAAAAAGGCAATTTTTTTCAAGTTTTGAGGGCTATTTTTTGGTAACCCTAGTGATGAGGACTCTTTTCCATATTTGAAAGTTAATAAATTGGATTGTATTATTAGTACAGTGCTATGAGGTTTACATACACTAAATGTAATATTTTGGTATATATCTCGCCCAAACACTCCATCCAAATACTCCTGGTCCGGCCCCTCTGTCAAATTTTGGAACCCATTGTGTCCCGTGAGTCAAAACGTTTGCCCACCCCTGTTGTAGACGGTGTTCAGGTCTCTCTTTTCTGCTTCATTTTCCGCCTCCGTTGCCAGCATTTCATAGAACTGCCTCTTGTCACTTCTGGCACTTCGTTTCACGTCTTTATTTAGGGAGCCGTATTGTTTGATCAGTTGGTTTTTCTGCTTGGTGTCCTTACACCGGAGGATCTGTTGTTTCAGCTGCCTTCTCGAGTTGATCAGTGTCCAAGTCTCACTCGAGATCCACTCTTTGTCTTTCTTTACCCGTCTGCCAATTACGTGCTTACAAGTGTCTTGCCAACAGTCTTTCAGAGCGGTCCAGTGTTCATTTATTGGGAGCTCAGGGGTTAAGTTGTTGAGCGATTCGAATCTGTTTTTCAGTGAGATTGAGAAAATCTCTCTTGTACGCTCTTCCCTTAGTTTCTGCGTGTGGTACTTTACACTAGGCCGACTGCCGGTTTCGCTGAAAGCTCTCAACTTGATTTTAATTTTGGCCATTAGAAGGTAGTGGTCTGAAGCAACATCCGCACCTCGCATTACGCGTGTATCAAGGAGACTATGTCTCCATTTTCGTGAAATCGATAGGTGATCGATTTGATTGGCAGTAACACCATCAGGTGATGTCCAGGTGGCCTTGTGGATGTTTCGGTGTTGAAAGATGCTGCCTCCAATGACCAGATCGTTGAGCGCGCAAAAATCTGCGAAAAGTTCACCGTTTTCATTCATTTCACCTAGGGCATGCGTACCCATCACAGATTCTCTCTCTGTGTTGTCTGGACCCAATTTCGCGTTCATGTCACCCATCAAAATCTTGATGTCTCGCTTGGGTGTCTTGTCTAGGACAGACTGCAGACGCACGTAAAATTCTTCTTTCGACTCAAGGCTAGCATTGTTTGTGGGTGCATAACATTGAATTACCGTCACATTTCTCCCCTTGGAGTTGAATCTGGCTGTGATTATCCGTGAGTCAACAGGTTTCCATCCAATGAGAGCACGGTCCAATGGTCTTTCTCAAAAACCGACGACTACCCGACAATACCACGTCACTCAACGTGTCCGGTAAAATCTGTTCCATTAGCTCACCTAGTCTGCGCATTTTCATTCCGAATAATGCCACATACAGCGATATCTTGCGCGAAATTCCCACATTAACACGCCTGTCATCTTACACGGAGCGATTCACTCGCGATGTTCATCATCACATCGTCACTGAAGGCCCTCCAGTTTTTGCTAAAGCTCGCGGGCTACCACCTCAAAAGCCGACAGCAGCAAAATGTGATTTCGAACATATAGCTGCATTGGGTATAATTAGACGGTCCACTAGTTCGTGGCATCACCATTACATAACGTTGTCAAGAAGAACGGAGATAGGAGACCTTGCAGTGATTACCGTGCGTTGAAAAGCGTTAAACAAACTGACCGCTATCCTATTCCTTGACGAAAAATCAGTTTTCTCTAAATTGGACCTCGTAAATGCATACCACCAGATTCCCATGGCCCTTGACGATATTGCTAAGACTGCTGTAAAAACGCAATTTGGTCTTTTCGAATTACTTCGCATGCAATTTGGTTTGCGCAACGCAGCACAGTCTTTTCAAACGTTCATGGATCAGATTCTTCGTGGTCTTGATTTCGTCTTCCTGTATATCAACGACGTATTAGTAGCTAGTTCATCACACCAGAAGCATGTACGACATCTTCCAACGTTTTGCACAATAATGCGTTATTATCAATCCAGAGAAATGCGTTTTTGGACAGTCTACTTTTGATTTTCTTGGTAATAGAATTGACAGTAATGGGATACGTGCGTTACCCGAAAAGACACGGTCCGTACTAGAATATCAAATGTCACAACAATGAAAGAGTTAGGACGTTCATAGGCATCGTCTATTATGGACGAATTTATTCCTAAACGCGGCTTGGAAATTAAACCGCTCTCAACCAATATGCTTACGGTTAATCCCAAAATTTCTTTCATTAAAAACTGCAGAAGAGTCCGCATTCGTTGGAGTTGAAGAACTATGAGCATCGCTTTTGCTATAATGTCAGTGAACAACCGACGATAACGGCATTTGGTTCGGGTAAAACGACGCATCACAATTGCGTCGGAGACTGTGCTACAACAAGAAGTAACGGAGAGAAATTTCAACCACTGTCATTTTTCTCGCAGAAGTGCAAACAACACAGATAGGTTATAGCACTTTGGACGCAACGTCTCACATTTAACAGCTATAAAACAATGTCCGTCACCTACTCGATAGACGCACCATTACTGTGTCACGATCACAAGCCAATCGTATTGCGTTTTGTTCTCCGACAGGCCTAAATTCACCAAGAGAAATTCGTCAACTTATTCATTGCGCAGTTCACCACAGATATTAGACATATTGGTGGTGACCATAACATCGTCGCTGATGCGTTATCACGAGGTACTATGCAACAGATAAGCCAACCAGTACTCGACCTCAGAGAACAGGCCAGTCATCAAGAAAGCGAAATTGAATTTTCCGAAATCGTCGCAAATGAGTCACTCAAATATGCCCTTTTGTCGCTGCTCCATTGCGATGTCAAGATCCACTGTCTAATATCGACCGGTAAACCGAGACCTTTCGATCGCTTTTATGGACTGTTGCACCCGAGCATTCGATCAACCATAAAACTCATAACAGATCGTTTCATCTGGCACAATATGCAACGCGAAATTTGTTAATGGGCAAAATACTGTGTGACTTATCAGATCAGCAGAATCCACCGTCACACCCGTGCCAATTTGAGTACATCTCATTTACCTGACGGTCAATTCAAGCATGTCCATCTGGACATCGTGGGCCCCTTACCTCTTTAACGAACGTATAGGTTTATCCTGACCTTTGTACACAGAAAAACACGCTGGCTCATAACAGTTACTTTGCGAGATATCTTTGCCGATAACATCGCACGAACATTCGTCGATTCTTGGATCTTCATCTTTGGTGTGCCTACTACCATTGCCACTGACGGAGGATCGTAATTAACAAGTGTTTTGTTCCGCGAACTAAGCCGCTTGCTAGGATGTTACCGTCTGCATACCATAGCATACCATCCTGCAGCTAATGGACAAATTGAAAGTTTCCATCGTCTGTTGAAGGCTGTTCTCACCGCTTGTTCAGGAACAGAATGGTCTGCATGACGTCCTATCGTACTTTTTGGTATTCGAAACACCGTTAAAGAACACATAGCTTGTTGTCCATCAGAGTTGGTATTTGGCGCCATACTGAAACTGCCAGGTGAGATGCTACTTGACACACGCACCACCGGCGAAGTTCAACCAGCATCCTACTGCTTGAGACTCAAGCAATAATTTCACTCCATCAATCCCGTTTCCACACGTGTTGCCGACCGTCCATTATTTATCCACAATGACCTCAAGTATTGCCCCTACATTTTTGTTTGAGTCGACGTTGTTAGAAAGCCATTACAATCTTCGTACGAAGGACCATTCAAAGAAATGGAACGTAAAGAGAATTATTTCGTTCTGCTACGTAACAACATCAAAGACAAAGTTAACATCGATCGCCTGAAACCTGCTTACGTCGAAAAACGTCATTACAAGAAGCTACCCCTTCGAATCCACCCACACAACCTATGATGAACAGTGATGATCTATCAAATCGGCCTTCACCCATCTTATGTAACCCTTCACCACGTACCTGCCATAAAGTGAGGTTCCCCGTAAGACTGGTTGAGTAGATAGCATAAACGGTGTATCGCGCGTTCATCAGTCGACTCACTCTCTAGGGGGCGAGATCTGAAGCAATTTGTAACTTCAATTTTTTATCAAATGTAGTTCCATTTCTATCGATGCTTGTTTTAATCGATGATTATTACACAAAATACTTTTTCCGCGCGCGTCCTCCTTCTGCTGGTGCTGGATTATTGGGTCATTGCGAATGATGGCGGTTAAAGGCAAAATTGATTTGTCGCCGCATTTTTCAGCTTTGCGAAATACGATTGCCGATCAACGCGACGCACCGGAATTTAGAGTTGGAATAACTCTGTGTGTGGATAGTTTCATCGGATATTAAATTTTCACTCACCGTGAGTTCGTTTTTATGTCCGCTTTAATTGTAACATTTTTCTGTTATAATATGCACTTATCGACAAAACTACTCACATTGTCAACAGAACAGAATCAACCTCGACAAACTTTTGCCAATGCGGAATCAAGTCACAAATCTAATCTGGGAGGATAAACAATATCACCAGCTTCAGCTTGCAGTGAGAATGCAGCGAAATCCCAAATTTGATCATCCCTCTGCTTCGTTTGATATAGTATTTGGGAGTTCCGGGCCATTTCCCACAAAGACATATAAGCGAAGATCCTAAAAGTGATATTTGAACGCTCCCCGCGGAGGAGAAAGTTGTATATTAAGATGTTTTCTAGATCCCTTTCAGAGTTGTCCACGATTTTAAGCAGTCTTGGTTGGTCCAGATTTGAGGAAGTTGGACAACGATTCAGTCGTATCAATGAAACTGGTTCAACTGGCTCCAAGTCCATGCTGCTGGATAACATTTTCCATTCTTCTTTATCGTGCTCTAGCCTGTCCCTTAATAAGGTTGCACTCGTTCCTTTTACGCTGGTGCAAATCATGCTTAGTCCAGGGACAGAATGTTTATTGTGTACCTGTCGCTTTCGCTGGTTGCTGGACGTTTCATCTGTCTTAGACCGAATAACTATCGTGACCACTTTGGGAGTAGGCAGCTCTACGAATTGTGTTCAATTAATCAAGTGAAAATATTGTTCCGACGTGCGCATCAGAGAGAAGCCAATGAACTTCACACTAGTATTGAAGAACACAACAAGTGAATTAAGAAACATCCACATGATAAGGGGGCATATTGGGTATTAATCAATGACTCCTGATTAGCTGAACATTTGTTGGATAATGGCCACGATGTGGACTTTGGCAACATAGATGTAATACGGCGTAGCACTAAGCCTTATATTGAAAGTTTGCCAGCGGAGGCAGTCGAAATCGCTAAGGGTTAAAAAATGGGCTTAACAAGAGAGACTGGGCTGAAATCTCCACAATATGGCAATCGTCGCTGTGACTGAACATTCTAGAGAGTTTTTATTTAATGTGATCTAGTTATGAAAAAGAAATTTTGTAATGAATCGGTGAGAGCGTTTTTTGGTAACGTTTCGCTTGTGACTCAGAAGTTTCGTCAGACCAAGTGTATGAGAACGAACAGAGATTGAGCTCACATTTCATTCACCTGACCACTCTTAAGCTGGTTAAGAACTACACAGCCCATGGTGTGTTCTGCGCTCGTAAGGTAGACAGGCGCGATCAATATCAACTGACGCAACGCCACCCCTACTTGCCGAATATTCCCTCAATTGTTTTGGTCTTTGCAGGTGTGAATGGCATCTGATGACCGATTAGCTCGATTAACTACTCGCTCTCGCACGCTAATGTGTATCCGCTGCAGAACCGGACCCAAATTGTGAAGATATCAACCCCATCCACCTTATTGACTGCATTCTTACTAGCCTTTGTTATTTTAATCGCCTCAGCGTGAAGTCCTTCCATGTATGGTTTTATTCCCCGCTTTATCACTCCTACGTTATCAAGATCAACGCTGCGACCGTTTGTCCTGCATGTGTTCAGCTATTGCTGAATCTCTGATGAGTTATTGATATTCAATGGAATTGCATGACTCCTCACCGATTCGATATTTGTGTTCAGTTATCCTAGTACTGAGTTCTCTGGATGTTTACCCGATATATACTCCCAAGAAACCCTTGCAGTTGATTTTACATAAGCAATTCGTCGCGCAGCCTGAAGGCGTATTATCCTTGAGACGTGTTAATAAGGATCGGAACGTTCTACCCCTTTTGCACGTTACTCGTATACATACATTATTCGAAATTCAACTCATATCGACGTTTCCTTAACGTAAGGTATAGAAACTGTTGTACGGCAAACATTTTCCGATTCAGGTGCTGGTTATTTTACCTGTTTCAGTTTGCGTTGAATTGGGCTCTTAAGGTAACCATGGTCAGTAACCCGACGACTAAATTCGTGATAGGATCGCTTTTTATCGGTGGCATCGCTGCACAAGCGTTCAACTTTGTACAACAGAGATTTGGAAAATGAATTAAATACCTTTTGGGGTGCACTGATGAGTACCGCAAGACATCATCTGTGTCGATTGGCTTACGATAGACCGTTGTGCTTATTTTACCATTCGAGGTTTATGATGACGAATGTATCATCGACATAAGGCCTCCATATCTTAGGTTAAAGAGCTTTATTTTTTAGAGCTAACTCTTCAATCTGGTCCATGTAAATATTCGCTAACACTTCTAAAATAGGTGAAACCATTGCTAAGTCTTCCTTTTGCTTGTATAACTGTACATTATAAAAGAAGTGGTTCATATTTAGACAAATCGCCATACCGTTGACGATTTGCTGTTTGTACGATCTGTGAATGTCGCGTCTGAATTAAGTGCTTCATTTGTTAATTCTAGAGCGCTTGTGTTGTTTAGTTTCGTGAAAAAGGCGCGTACATAGAAGCTAACCATCATCACAATCCCGTCTAGCATTAATGTACTCAAACGACGAAAGAAATCAAAAGAGTTCTTAATGAAAGTATCGATGTTCCCGACAAGTTATTTCAGCAAATGAATGAGATACTTCGCTAATTCATGTGTTGGGTCGCAGAAGGTTGCCCACCTTATGTATATTTGGGAGCCCATAGAACCTACGGGTCTGTGCAGATTTCGGTTATTGTCTGAACCATAATCCATGACCAAGTTTCTCCTTAATACAACGCAAGTATATCGAAATCACCAGCTTACGGTTATTCTTAATCGACGTGGTTCTCATGCTCTCAATAAATTCATGAGAACCTTCAGCATGGTCTGGTTTTCCCTTATTTATTTATTAACATTTTGCGAGTATCACTGTGGCCTTCCGTTTGTCGGCCCTAGTGATCAAATACAACTATGATTATCTATTATCCACTGTTTGAAGTCTTACTGAACTTTGCTCTAGCCAATAGTTTTTCAAATTTTGTTTTTATGAAATCACACTTGATTTCTTTATGCATGCACCGGAGTGCATGACTCTGAACCACACCTGAATCTATACATGCTGTTTTGCTTCTGTGTTTGCACTGATTTCTGTCTGACTCATGGTTCATACAGAGTCATTCGTGGTACATAAAAACACGACCATTGTTTTGTTAACAATGTTCAACTGCTTTGAAAATCGATATCGTATTGCATTTTGTATTAGCGAACTCTCTTTATTTTTGAGATAAATTTTCAATATAAATTCATGCGAAATTACATACAAAAATGATAATTGAAATGATTTTATTTGAGTTGGGATATTTTTGAACGTTTCAAGACTGCCACCAAATATTTTTTTCCCATCTTTAAATCTAAGCGAAAATTTCAAACAAATCTCTGGCCAATTCGCGAATTCGTGGTTCCAAAGATTCAGCAATGTATCGGACAAGGTACGTGACCAATCAAGGAATCATATTCATTAAAAATGAAAGATTTTAATGAATCAGTGAGAGCAGTTTATTAGTAACTTTATTATCATGATTATGATTTCCAACTCGGTCACAAACATTTTCCATTACATTGATAAATCTTACGAACCACGCGTTCGCAAATTGGCCACCTACGTAGTACGTGCAGCCGAAGTAGAAGCCAGATGGACGAATCATCGCGTCTTGCTCAGGCACTCAAGGCGCATATGGATTACCGAAGTAAGATGTTGCTCATATCATTCACGCATACACCACTACCGATTTCTGGCTCTATGCCGTCATCAGGTGGAGACAGTAAGTTTTGGTTCAGTGATACTTGAAGCAGTGGATAAGTGGTAAACAAAGTTATACTTGAATGCCACTGTTACATAGGATTCGTTCAACTAACCACGATGTTCAAACACAGAATGGCATAGTGATTCCTAGTCAATCACTAAAAGGCGAACATGGATAACCAAAGCCCGTATTGCAGACCTCCCGCCGCACTTACACAACACAAACGAGTCCTGGCGAGTTTGCCTTCATCAGGTGGAGACGGAAATCGTTTCAATGAGGCATGGAACAGTGTTATTCAAGTATAAATTTGGTTATCTCTCATCCACGGTTTCAAGGCTTACTGAAATTTGCTCTGGCCAAACGTTTTTCAAATTTTGTTTTCACGAAATCACACTTGATTTCTTCATGCATGCACCGGAGTGCATGAGTCTGGGCCACACCTGATTCTATACATATTGTTTTGCTTCTGTGTTTGGACCGATTTCTGTCTGACTCATCGTTCTTACACAGTGTTTCGTGGTACATAAAAACATGACTCTAGTTTTGTTCGAAATTACTTACAAAAGTGATGAATGAAACGATTTTATTTTGCTAAATTTACATAGACCCAGATGTCGCAATCTTTCGGTCTTCGACCCATTACTAACTTTGTTGATTTGTGATAGATTTTAACAAAGAGAGAAATATCTTTTCGCTGCCAAGAAACCCAGACCTCTACCGCATTCTCCATCGTAGGTCGAAGGTAGACGTTTGTTATCTTTGGTAAGGCTACCAGCGAGAATCTTCCAAATTTTCTTCGAAAGATACTTAACAATCTGTTGGTCTGTCGATATAGATTCTGGCAGTGCACCGTTCTCCTTTAGTTTCCGCTAATCCATACTCCAAGATCTTTTTCCAACGAGCCACATGTCAAGTATTAAGTTCCCAATCGTTATGTTCCAGGAAGATTCTAGGCAAGGTGGAACATCTTACTTTTCCGTATGTGAAATGTCAAATTATTCATGGCCGCTTAATTTGACACAACGGTCCTCAAAGAACGTGCGAATAAAAACTGCGTAGTGGTATTTGGTGCCAGAGTTGGTGCAGAATACGAGTCCTGGCAAAACTGTCCCGGAAGGTTCGGAGTAGGTAAAACAAATGAAAATGGACAACGCTTTTTAGAACTGTGCATATGGTTCAGTCATTGTGTTAGTAACACTTTCTTTCAAAGAAACACAGCATAAAGAATAATTGAAACATCATTGGTCTAAGCATTTGCATCAGATTCATATTATTCTTGTTAGGCGCACTAATATAAGAAGCGTACTATTCACCGGTTCATATAAAAACGCAGACCGCGACACTGACCGTTTGCTGGTTTGTGCAAATCTGAAGATTCCCCAGACGAGATTTAACAGCGACGAATTGTCTGCTAACACAAGAATAGACGAACTCGCATGTACGAACCAAATCTAGCTACGGGATTTGCAAAAGCCTTCATAACTGAGTTCAACAAGACAACCCAACTCGAATAAGCCTCAGAAAACTAGGAATCGCTAAAAAGCTGCATATACCGAATCGCAAAACTACTGAGTTGACTGCTGTGTTGAAGGAGAAATGGTCAGCATTCTTGAAGTTCAAAAGTATGCCAACAGATGAAAACTTACGACTTCTAAGAGCTGCTAGAAATAACGTCTTGCAAAATGTTGTGTTTGGCCACCTTGACATCTAGATCCTCTCCTACTTGAGATGCATCTCAATATAGAAACCGACCACGTAGGGATTTGGAAGGCCCCTAGTTCAGTCGGAAAAAGCGGCCTGATCTCATCAAAATGCTGTAAATCCTGCAATATCCCAGCCTCCTTCATCACTTGATTTCTTTTGCCTGGTAGGAGGATTGTTGTCCTACACAGAATGCAAGACACGACAGATCATGACGCTTGGGGAAAAATAAGTGGATAAAGGCGCTGCACAAATACAGAGGAAATCTCCCTTCTGAATGTGTTAGCAAAGTGTGTACTTAGTTTAACAAATCCCAATGCAAGTTCTTGCTGATAGAGTGACTCCTATCTCACTATGGTCCTTCTGCAGGGAAAGATCAACGTTTGACATGAACGGGTGGCTCTCATACATTAAGACAGTTTCGGAGAACAGCAATGTTGCCATTATACGCTTTTTCGTTTATTAATGATTTTTTATAATATATATATATATATATATATACTATATCATATATATATATATATATCTGTGAGTTGCTACTACTGGCCCAGCCGTGAGTTCGACAGAACACAACTGCAACTGAACTCGTGTATTTAACGAACGAACTACAAGGTCAGCAAGCTAACTAATGTCCGACAGTCAGCCAAGCACAATTCAAACTCACGATCGATATTTGCTGATGAATAATCGATAGTTAGTTTACTACCTATACAACACCTCCCCTTTTTGAAAAAAAAGAAAAATTTACACATGGGACGATAGCTAATCTGCTGTTGTTTGGCCGGATTCGGGTTTTATAAACTGATGGCTCTAGGTAACGCGTTGCTGGGTGGAATTTCAATCTGTTTGGTCGAGCCTTTCGTTGAGTGGTATTTAATTGTTTTTTGTACTTCAAATTTACATATCGTTGACCGAGTTTATTCGCGTTGCGTGTCCACATTTGTTCGCTACGTTGGACTTGTTGCCAGTACGTGTACATGACTTCATTTACTCTCTTCGGTAACAATTTGGGCCACGTTAATAATGCAAAATTTTTCCCTGTATGAGCAACAACTCCACAATTCTGTCATGTTTTGCGCTTGTATCTGCAAAATCGTCCAGAATGCCTCATTCCACTATGCCAGCATGCACGTCGGGGTTTCTTTTGTTGTGTTCTTTTACCAGTTAATTCTCTACTGATTCTCCTGCCGTTTGGAACAGCATCTGCAGCTGAGATTAAAGGCAGTGCTCTTATTCGTGATTCAGGTTTATGCTTCATCACACTCCGACATTTTTCACTGACTTTTTGTAACTTACTGTCGGGGTCAGACTGTAGCTTTGATTCAAATTTAATTTGTGACTCATAATTTCTGTGGGACTGGAACTCATCCTCTGTAGTAGCATCTTCTATGTGCATTTCCAATTTCAATGAATCAATTTCGACTTCATTAACTGGATGCGACTGTATTTCTTCGACGTTATTCACTGAACTTTGAACTGATGGTGTTTTTAAAATGCTTGATCTTATAGGCTACCATTCAAGACTGCTCAAACTAGTTATAGCTTTTCAATCTGGTATGAAGTACTAGGGTTCAATTCAATTTTCTATCATACACACCAAACGACCGGGTTCGTGCAGTTCATACTCATCAGGTAAGGAAATTACGATCTGGATCCGCAAGAGCTTGTAACAGTGGAAGAATGGTAAACAAATTTAACAGTTTTGTTTGCGGTTATGGGTTTCACCCTATCGACATAGGTATAGGTGCATATGATTGAACAGGTTGGTCGTGCCAACGTTAGCCGACAGTGGTTTACAACCGCGACTTGTTTACCATTACTCCAATCTTTCAACATGAATTTGTTTGATTTCAACCATCACCATCACAAAAAGTCAAAAACAAAACCATCTTATAAAAGTAAATTTCGTGCAATCGATTACGCACTGGTCGTGTTATATAACAGTCTCGGCAGCAGTACATGCTTTCATTTCGACTACGTCGATTTTATTTGTAGCATCTTAACTTTGAACGTAACGTATCTGATTGGGTTCAAATAATTTATTGAGAAATCGGCTGTTCGTATCAAAATCGGTTTTTATACACAATAAAATAATTTTGCAGCATGCGTTTATCGTTCCAATCAAATTTCACTTTCCCTTCCCCATTGTTTTTGAGCATATTGAAAAATCGTGATTGAGGTAACTGAAAACGTATCGAGGAATCACTTTTTATTCCTCTCTGGAAATTGCTACCTAAAATATTACAGACGCGGTTACAAGAATTTGCCGATAGATTCTACACCAAATATTGATGTAGCTTCATGAAAAGTGTCGCGTATAGCTCATGGCAATAATGCCA
>JACCGJ010006116.1:32500-44822 GCA_013407085.1 Atriophallophorus winterbourni
CTATCTATTTACCTATCTACTCATCTATCTATATATCCATCTAACGGACTATATCTATCTATCTATCTATCTATTTATTGTATATCAATCTATCTATCTTTCTATCTAGCTATCTATCTTATCTATCTATCTACTAGCTATCTATCTATCTATCTATCTCTCTATCTATCTATCCTACTTCATTCATATCTATCCAAACTATCCATCTATCTATCATATCTATCTATTCTATTTATCTAATCTATCTAATCTATCTATCGATCTTCTATCTATCTATCTATCTATCTATCTATCTATCTATCTATCTTTCTATCTATCTACCCATCTGTCGATCGATCGCTCGATCTATTTCTACTTCGTTTATTTATATATCTTTTAATAAATTCTCGCTAATTTTTATTTCAGGAAATATTTCACCTTCACGGAACGAATATTCGCCTTCTGGATTTTTACTATGATGAAGATGAGTGGAAAATTTATTGTATGTCTTCCATGTTGCCGTTTCGTCCTTTGAATGATCTTCAAAGTGTAATTATTGCAAATATGTTGCGTACGTCCACTTTCACCTTTGTGGTTGTACTCCAACATGAGATCGGGATATTAGGTGAGTCTTGATCATAATAATTTTTTTGGGTTTTGTTATTTTCATGATTTTGAAGTAAAAGACTAATTTTATTAATTGATTAACTTTTGCACTTACCAACCCTGACCACATGCTTGCTGTTTGTCATGATATGGTGGATACAATATGATTAGTTTCAGTGAGCATTAATTTTCACGAGTTTCCCCATCTAACACCAGATCATTATTTAAAATTCTAGATGAAAAAGTCATAATATACTTGGTGCTAAATTCAATTATAAAACAGTCAGATTTGGGAGTGACAACCTCTCAAGCAGCGCTTGCGGCGATAGGCAGTACGCGGTCAATAGGCGCCAGTTGCACGGCGGCTGGTAGGGTCAATGTGAGAAGCTTTAATTTCTATTGTCTGAACGGTCTGCCAAATGGTCGAGTTCTTGAGTTCAACTCATCATAAAATAAATCTTTATGGAATACGTTCATTTACCACACCGTACACAATATCCGCCACCGTAGGTGGCGCTGTAATAGTAGTGTGAATATGCTTTACAGACCAGCCGTAGAAATCACTTCAGCATTCGTTAATTTGTCCATGCACAATAGGATTGAGATACGGCGGATATGTAAAATGATGTGCTGGTTCAAGATGAGAGAATTTAAAAGTTATTATCGAAGGCGATATAGAATCTTGACCAGCGAATATGATTTCGCTAATGCTGATTTTCAGCGCAAAGTCTTTGCATGCCGACGCAAAAGAGTCCATCAGCGAATACAGCTGCACTTGGGTGTGAGCATTAATTGTGGCATCTTCTGCAAGCAGAGGGACACAGATTAGCAAACCCCTACCTAGGTTTGCGTTCTCAAGCGCTTCCGGTTAAAATGCTGGTAATTACATCGCGTGCCTATGTAGATACCTTTTATTTTCGTCCTGAATCACGAATATAGAGTGACGATTCACACCTCTATGCTTAGTCCCCGATTACTAGTGTCCAAATTAGCTGTCTCGCAGCTACCTCGGGAAGGTTTTTTGCATTCGAAGATGTCCATGTTCATTTGATCGAATCTTCTTTGATTATATTCATTGCTTCCTTCGTCATGGTCTCATCACAGCTAGCTTAAATTTTACTGAGCATACATGATAGTGCACATCATGTACATTCGCAGTTATCCCTTTCAAATCAGATTTGCACAGCTAGACAAAAATTGGATTCAAGATGCTGAGCTTCACGATCAAGGTACAATGTTGAGATGAAGGATGTAGAATAGTGTGAACTCTCGAGTGAATGTACATTCGACTATATACTGAAATGCTGGTAAAAGTTTTTACATGGAATTTACGTGGATTAATAAAAATCCACCTGTTATATTTCGATGGAACTAAGATTGTATAATCCAACCGATCTTAATGAAACGATTGCAACCATCAAACGTATCCGTGTGACTTCAGAGCAATCCACGAAAGAGTCAGAGCGCAAAACTAGTCCGGCCGCTTGTTATCCCAAAATAAGTACATCGTTTACATGTGAACAACGTTCAAACTCCCATCTAAGCAATATATATTTTGTGTTCTGTGTATTTTACTTCAATTTAAACTCGTTTCCGAAAGAAAGGAAGGGGTTTCCTTGCATTTGTATTCTAAAACCACATTAAAAACCACAATAAATATTCTGTGAATAGATTTCAATTTTTGTACAATATGTCAATGAAGGAGTATAAAAGGGTTTCCATACAAAATACCTAACTTGTGGCATGTCGGCGTTGAATCGCCACATTTTATATAATTCCACAAATTTGTTTACTGAAAACATTTACGTCGAATGATAACAGATTCGGAGTTAGGTAAGTTATTTTAACTGTGTATATATATATATATATATATATATACTGCACTTCGTAGTTAGAGCCCAAATATATATGGTTTTATTATCAATATTAGCTTATAGATTAAATTCATCTCTAAGGAACATTAATTGATGTTTGCTAAATGCAGTAGAACGAAGCAGCTGCGGGAGCGAACGGATTTGGACCCTAAATCCGAAGTGCATTGCTGGTGCCATTACGTTTGTCAACGTTTATACGCTGACACTCTCTGATACCATCTGAAAAAGGCGCCTAAAGTAATAGCCTTATAACAGTTTTTTTAAAACGCTACCTTAAAAACTTTGTATTGGCATTGGGTGATTTTAATGCCAGCGTCCGTGCAGATTACGATTTTTGGCCAACCCATCCTTGAAAGTTCGGAGTAGTTTGAAATAAACGAAAATAGGCAAAGCTCAAGTCCACCAGATTGAGCCTCTGAAACCTAAAATCGCTTAAAATACGTATACTTCGAGTCGGTTATTCCACCTATGATCCGTAGCATGATCGACCGAACGACTGAATCGAATCAAAAGCTTGTGAGATGACTAATGCTTTGGACGGTTAGCGTTCAAATTAATGCCAACAGATGAAACATTACATCTCAGAGTATATAGAAATATTGTCCTGCAATCTCCTAGACGGTGTGCAAATAACTACTGATATCTAAAAAGTTGTGGTACCAATAGTTTTCACAATATATGATGGGATCGAAAGAGCCGTTCGTACAAAAAGGCTTAAAACAGTTTCTATTAAACCACACAGTGGGAATCCGATTGCTAACAAATCTCAACAACACTTTTCTTCTCTCGACTCTAGTAACAAAACGGTTTTAACGCATGCACTTTAGAACATTTGGGCGTTTAATGAACCTTGAACACTTATAAACTCCTTCCACTCTTGATGAGCTCAAGAAAACAATTGACTGCTTAGCGAGATGAAATTCCCCTGGTGACGACGACGTCCACCTGTGCTCATAAAATACTGCAGTGCGAATTTAATGCAGCCCTTCATCTATTGTTTTTTCAGTGATGGCGGGAGGAGTGTCTCACGAGAAATGCGAGGCACCAAGGTCATCAAGAAATTCAAGTATAAAGGTTAACGAGGCAGTTACAATAAATCAGAGAAAATCTCTCTTCCCAAAGTTTTAGACTAATTGTTTGCTAAAGTCTCACAAATTGGGCTACACGAATTAGCTGACAGAGTTTATTCCGAAGCTGATTGTGGCTTCCGTAGGAGAAAACTAACCGTAGACATGATTTTATCCATTAGACAACTTCAATAAAACCTTCAGTAATATCCTATGAAACTAAACGTTGTTTATCTGAACTAACGAAGGCATTTGACTACGCTAACAGGGAAGGTCTTTCCAAAATGCTTCATTTTATAAGCTATTTCCCGGAACTGCTCAAACTTATTATTTCGTTCCACTGTGGCATGAAGGGCTCAGTCCATATTAACGTTTGCAATACAATAGCTTTTCAAATAAGCCCGGGTGTCCAGCAAGGGTGTGTTCTGGCTCTAACGCTGTTTGGTACTTTTATTACTCTGATGATGTAACAGGCTTTCTGGACGAAAATAGAATGTATTTGCATACGCACGTGATATAATTGTGAGCATTTTAACCTGAAGCGCTTGAGAAAGCAAAACAACGTAGGTGGTTGCTAATCTGTAACCTGCTGCTTGCTGAAAATGCAGCAATTATTTCTCACTCTCAAGTGCAGCTCTATTCTCTGATGGGCTGTTTTCGTCGACATGCAAAGACTTTGTGCTGACAAAGTAACGATTGTTGAATTACATTCTAAAGCCGGTCTATAGCGCATATTCTCCCTACTATGACAGCGCCGCATAGGCTGACTGGTTTGTGTGTACATAATAAGAAAGATCTATTTTATGGTGAGTTGAATTCAGAAACCCGGCCGCGTACTGCCTATCGCTGTGAGCTCTGATGTAGTGACTGTCGTTCCCGAATCGGACTATTTAGTCATTCTGCAATCGGCGGGTCATGAAACTACCATGCGCTAATGATGTATATGCTTGGTAGACATCGATCGTTTGTGGGCAACAACAACAACAACAACTTTCAATGAAGCGAGAACATGTAAATGTGCAATATGATACAAATAAACCACCAACATATCTAGCCCATTCCAAAGCCATCAAATCCGTTTTTACGAACGTCGTTGTAGTATGCATCTGTATGAATTTGTATAACCCAGATAACATATTGCGTTGCAGAATTATAATTTTAATCTTCGTCTACCGAAACATTTTTATCTATGTTAAATTTTATCGAATGGATCAGAAGGTTTACATTATCAATCAATTTGTACATGTAGTTAAATCAAATTGTGAAAATATAATGTGTACAAAACGTTCTACTATTTTATTCATGATCAGGGGCAAAATATATGTGTGAGTTTCGATATTGATCATTTTATGCTCCAAATATATAGTCACTATTATTGTCCAAACGGACATCGCATTAATTAATTTCTTACGTGTTGTTTAGTGTCGTAAATTAATTGAGAACCCGCAAAGTATTTGAATATATTCGAGACCGATCGGGAGTCCATAATCATGAAAATAGAGTTTGCAATGAATCGATTATAGTAAGTTTTTGGTAACGTTTCGCTTCTGAACACAGAAGCTTCGTCAGACCAAGGGTGTCGATACGAACAGTTTTGAGGTTTAAAGGGCATTCTCTTGACCAATCCTGATTTCTCTAAGCTAGACAGGGGAGATCAAGATAATTCATCAACACCTCCTAATTGCTGTGTTCATCCCTAATTATTTATTAATTGCACAGGTCAGCGTCTGCTGACACTGCTTACGTAACCATGTGTGTATTAGGCGTGATGTTCGTTAATCCTTATCCGCTGCAAAACCGAACGCCAGATAGTTGAGATATCTGAGCACTTCGAAGATAGCTTTGAGAAACGAAGCGTTAAAACCAAAGATATGGTGATTCACATCTGCGCACCCTAAAAGGGTATTTCAGTCCATAGCAAAATCGCTATTCTACAAGGTTGACCGCCTTTGCAGCGATGATGCAGATAAGAGACGAGCTCATGAAGAAGTCAGTCGCCGACTTGCAAATCATGGTTACCCCAAGAGCTTAATTAAGCGCCAGTTGAACCGAGTTAAACATCCGCAACCGAAGACGGAAAAAGTTTGGCGAGCTACGGTATCTCTACCGTATGTCAAAAGCGCCTCCGAAGGAATAAGTCGAATGTTGAATAGCGCAGGTATTAGAGTTACATATAAGGCAGGTAGAACTCTCCGCTCCGTATTAATGCATCTCAAAGATAAGACTCCTTTAGGTTGTGCGACGAACTGCATCTACAAAATCAACTGCAAGGATTGCGCTGGTGTTTACATTCAACAAACGTCTAGAGAACTCTGCACTAGGGTAAACGAACACAGGAAACGAGTGGGAAAGCGACCCCGCAATCCCAGTGAATATCAATCACTGATTTGGGATTCTGCCATAGCTGAACACGTGTTAGACACTGGACACAGCGTAGATCTTGATAACGTGAAAGTGATAAGACGGGGTGTGAAATCTTATAGGGAAAGACTTCACGCCGAGGCTGTTGAGATAACAAAGGCTGGGGCGAATGCGGTGAACAAGGTGGATGAAGCAGATATCTCAACTATCTGGCGTTCGGTTTTGCAGCGGATAAGGATTAACGAACATCACGCCTAATACGCACATGGTTACGTAAGCAGTGTCAGCAGACGCTGACCTGTGCAATTAATAAATAATTAGGGATGAACACAGCAATTAGGAGGTGTTGATGAATTATCTTGATCTCCCCTGTCTAGCTTAGAGAAATCAGGATTGGTCAAGAGAATGCCCTTTAAACCTCAAAACTGTTCGTATCGACACCCTTGGTCTGACGAAGCTTCTGTGTTCAGAAGCGAAACGTTACCAAAAACTTACTATAACCGATTCATTGCAAACTCTATTTTCATAATGGAGAACCCGTTCTGCCATTTGTCGCATGAAGCACTCAATATGATATGTAGTGTCTGAATGATTGCTACTAATCTATATTTGCGCTGAGCACAATCATCAGAAATATACAGCATGAAGTTATTTTTAATGATCGCGATCGCATTGGTAACATTTCACTTCAAAGAACAAAGCAAATTAACTGTTCACTTGCAAATCAGCGACATTATTTTAATGCTGCCGAGGCAAATAAGAAATTAGCGCGAATTAATGTACGTTTATTATTTGGAATATCAAAAGAGTGTACTGGAAACATGGTTCTTTACATAGGGGATGCGAAACTTGCAATGAAAATTGATTTGGTAGAAGACTGCTAACGTGAACTACGACAGTCGTGTGCCAAATGGCAGGAATTTGATGAACAAGTTGCCTTTAAAAAAGGAGCGAATCCTTATCTTACTGTCCCTACCTGATGAGTGCAATCAGCACGAAACCGGTCTTGTGTGTGTGTGTGACGGAAAAGTATGCAAATGAATATTAAGTTGACTGTAAGTTTTCACATTTCACATTCTGATACACTCTTGTAAGTCCAATTCTAGACTGAAATTTATTTATCTCTATGTGGCCGTCTGAAAACGTCGACAGTGCGAGATTTTTTTCTAAAAGCTTGGATTCAGTGCTAGCAAGATTTGTGATACATATTTTAAAGTTTTCCGCAAGTCCCGATAACACATCTTAAATACGTACATACAACCTGCTTGAATAACGCAACACAATCTTGAGCACCATGGTAACGAAAGAAAATTGCAACATTTATCAAAACGCAAGTACATTGTAAGATATTTATTCATCACATGATTTGATAAGGTTGAACCGGTCCAATCCTCCTCTAAAAGATCACAGCTTTAGCGATTCAACCAGTAAAGTATACATTGAAACCCGTATACATAGTCCTTAAAAGTAGATTGATTAAATGGGATAATACTATGCTGATTACGGCATGTCAATCGAGGAAAAATCGCGTTTTCATCCGTGACGTCGGTTACTTTGTGTACACGGGCTTCAGCGTAACATTAACCACACCGACTTCTGAGTTGACAACTCGCACGACGATTACCTCAAATTTCAATCCGACTTTAATCATGTCCATTCTCAAATCTATTAACACAATGGAACGGGAAGTTTTCAGCACATTTAGAGAGCACAGAACAAAGAACAAAAGCCGAATTTTATTTGGAAATCACGTACCCATAAAAACGTTTTCGACCTCTTTGTACCGAATTTCACTTAGATCTGATTTACCTGTGGATTTCGTACCAATAGTTTTAAAACAAACCCGCAACAAGTTGGCCTTGTTTGAGTGATCATAAAAAAACGAATATTCCAAATCGAATAACGTTATCCATTTGCTTCTTCTTTTCAAAGATCTGTCGTTTGAGCCGTTCCTCTTGCAGATGTGTGGATTGCATTAGAGGCGATTGGTTTCATAGATTTATTCATAGATTATATGCAGTTGAAAAGCTATGCTTTAGAAGACCCACAAAAATGTACATTGGGTCGGATGGTGAAAAATATCAAAATATTGTTAAATTATTGTCAGACACAATCCTGCGGCACAGTACCGCGGCAGTTAGCGTCGAAACGACTGACGATAAAAATCGCGATCCAGCAATAATTCGGGTTTCGGATAAATTGCACGAGAGTGGTTCGAATGAAAACACTTTGGGAGACATGAGCAGGTGACAACGTCAGCCGCTATTGAGCGATATGCAATTAGTCGATGTATGTTAAAATAACCCGACGCGGTGAGAACCGGATATGAACTGGTCAGCAGGAATTCGTTTGACACATGAGATCTAAGTGAAATCCGGTACAGATATATTCTGGATAGCTATGTGTCTAGAAGATTTGCCTATAAATGATAAACACATGTTGTACGTTTTTCATACACACGAAAAATTATCTGAACAGTTTGTGTTCTCTTTTGCTGTGGAATTGTTGGAGAACGTGATTAAAGTTTTAAAATGTTAACCTCCTGGATGAATTGGGATGAAATTGCAAATTCAGTGTGAAACGCGGGGTTGAACTTGGCTAATATTGCATTGAGTTTCGTGGAAGTCTGTGATTGGCGTTAAAAAAGGAAGCGCAGTTAGGCTTCTATTAACCAGACGTAATCATTCTCCCACTATCCACCATGCCATTGTTCCGAAACGAAGATCCTAGGGTTTCGGCGCTTTCGTATCTTCTGCGTGTTCCCGAGAGTTTATCTTCGATATCTTATCCCACCGTCACTGATATAATTCTCACCTCTACACTATGTTCACTTTTTAATATTCGTCAAAATATTCGTCAAAAGTAATAATTAGAGAATATTTGGATGCCGCAGAACCCACTAAAATAGAAACGAATGTTATTACCGAGTCAGTCGATATTTGAACAAAAATGCGATTTTTTGACTTTTGTAGTCATACGTTAGTTGCTATCCTACATAAAGAGCTCTGAACAGTCCCTGATTAAATTTTGAATGTAAACATCGGACATATGATATATGTATTTATTTATCACATTGTATTATTAATCTAATGAACATCGAACATAGTGAATAAAGAAATCAACATTTTTAGAGGTGAACATTCCACACCAACTTAATGAAAATCGGTGTTGGCAGTTTGAGGTAACGCTTTGTTTCTAAAAGAGAACCTTCGTTACAGTGACGCTAAGGTAAAGAAACATGACTAAGTGGCATTCCACCGTCCATAATTGTTTTGACCATACAGCCAATAACCATAAATTAATCCCAAGGGTTGTCAAGTCTAGTAATCGTGACAAGGATCAGCGATTGATTTGCCAACCCGGTGTTTATTCACATCTATCCGATACAAGTGAACTGGGTCGAGGCCGGATGAAAGGGTTTCTCACATACTCAAAGGTACTGAACTAACGGGTTAATGTAAAACAAGTTTATGAAAAAACTAATTCACTATTAAGTATGAGATGAAAAGTAACTACTTACGTGCTAATCAGTACTGAGCGCTAGATTGTGGAGATCTCCGTCCCATCTACCTTATTAAAAGCAAATAGACATGCCTTATCATTGCAGACTGCTTTCGCATGTAAACGTTCGTCATACGGTTTAATAAGTTCTTTGCATTGTGAATACACAATCGGTCCCTAACACATCCTAAACATTTCCTGGATTAGCATAATTCCAAATAGACAAATCTCAACCTCAGATTACGTCGGTGAATTCATGATGTTTTATGAATCATCAATTGTTTATTTTTAGCATAATGGTTGTTGCGTATTATCGTGAATATTCCAACAAATCTATATTTTCAGCTGTAAACTTTGTCACGAGAAAAACCTACGAAAACTTGACAAAACACGTGCGTTTTGTGTTCTAAAAATATCACGGAACCACACGATTTACAAGCAACTAATTTTAAAATGATTTCTGTCCAGTGGACTAGGTCTCAAAAGTCAACGTTGAGTGGTGTTCATAGTATGGATGGACTTCATTACATGGATTTGACGATCAACAACTATGCTCATGACGCGTTAAATGTTCCGCAATGGGTTTCGGCGACCAAATACATGCAGCGATGGAACGCTACGCGTAACGCTCAAATCAGCAACATTTTTAAGATTGACGTGGGGCGAGAAACGTGTGAGTTAAAACTAAATTGGATGATGATAAACATGTGCATCTATATTGTATACGATTATATCTCAATTATGATGGTAGCAAATCAGTACTAAGTAGGGTTTTATCTGATTTGGTGTAATGATGCTTGAGATTAGATATAAAACAAAGCACATTGTGTCCTCGGTTGCGTTTTAAAATCGGAAGCAAAATACTGATAGAAAACACGAACAACTATACTTAATTTTATAAAATAATATAACTTAATTAGTGTCTAAGCTTCTAAGCATATCGAGCTCATGATCATGAATCACCTTTATATTCTGTATTTGAACACCGTGGTTCGTTAAACAAAACCTATTTGACAGCGGCATTCAAGTATAACTTTGTTTGACGCTTATCCTATGTTTCAATGCTCACTGAGCTTAATGTTACTGCCCCAACCGATGAAGGTAGTGATGTGTAAGTGCTGGGGATGTGAGCAACTCCACACTTTAATTAGCCTTCGTTCACATCATTTATTTACCGAAGTTACATACCATTTCACACTGTAAGACATTTTTGTCTTGAGTTTCTTCGAAAAACATTTGGCACGGCATCTTTTTATAAATTGATTCAGCCCAGATGTTCGGATGGTTTTCATAGTGTCGTAGAGCGGTAGCTTACTGAACGGAGAACAGTAAATTCTTCATAGCGGAACATCTCAGCTGTCATTGTAGAGTGCCATATGAGAGGATAGTTCATTCCCTTCTAAAAGAAAATGGAAAGTAGTTTGTTTCATAGTTTTGCGGTGATACTCTTATCCGAAAATCTTACAATAATTTTCCACTTAAACGAAAAACAAAGGCTATTTTAAAACATCGGATTTCAAAGAAGTGGCTTTAAAAGTGACGCGGTGATGCCTACTCTAAATCTCTATCATAGCCATAAGAAATTCTCTGTGAAATGGATGGAATCGGGTTCAGCATAGGAAGTAGCACATTTACAATAAGTTGCAGATATATTGACATTTATAGTAGTTTGTGCTCAGTTGCTTGTTTAACGTCCGATGAGTAAACGCTATCCACATTTTAATCGTTGATGAGCTTGTCCAACTTGTATTTTTGCAAAGATTTTGTAACTCGTAGTGTTTTCATACAATTTTTCCTAAACATACATTATTGTAGACATTCTAAAGCTTTCCGATTTGTGCTGTACCGAAGGGTTTTGCTAAGTACACCATCCAAATTTTCATGCTTGGACTTTTATCGGAAAATAACTGAAGCGACTAATAGGAAACATATACAATCTGTTAGGAATCTTGAATGTGAATTCGAAATTCATAAATATATGATGTATTAAATTTTAACTATGGTAGTAGTAGTAAAATGAAAACAGATGCGATATCGTTCTTAAATGTCAGATCAATTGTGCATTGTTAACGAATCTCACGGGCTATACTTCGGGTGATCAAATGGTGATCAAATGGCGCCGAATTTATTTGAGTTTATCAAGTCACCCGGTAAATAATTGATGATGTCATCTAGAATCTGACTGATAAAATGAAACAGAACTATTTTGAGTTAGGCAATTATTCATTTTACTATTCACACAAGAGAATAAGTTTCAAATTCAAATTTTAATGTATTCCGTGAAACGGTGAAATATGTATATTTCATGAATAATTGTATCTGAATATCTGTTTTAATTTTTTTAATCTGCTTGTATTCACAGATAACCGTCGCGTGCTCCGTAAGTTGGCCGGCAAGAAAATTTAATTTGCTCAACTAAAACTTGTAACCATAAAACAGTCAAAGGTCATTGTTCGTCAAGATTTAAGATTATTTTAATGTTATACACTTGCGATTATGAAAATGTCGTTAAACATGATTTAATGTTGGCATTTGAACTTTTTAACGGTTTTCATTGAAGATTGTATAGATAGATAGATAGATAAATAGATAGATAGATAGATAGATAGATAGATAGATGGATAGATAGATAGATAGATAGATAGATAGATAGATAGATAGATAGATAGATAGATAGATAGATAGATAGATAGTAGATAGATAGATAGATAGATAGATATGGATAGATAGATAGATAGATAGATAGATAGATGGATATATAGATAGATAGATAGATAGATAGATAGATAGATAGATAGATAGATAGATAGATAGATAGATAGATAAATAGATATAGATAGATAAATGGAAAGATAGATAGATAGATATGATAGATAGATAGATAGATAGATAGATAGATAGTTAATAGATAGATAGATAGATAGATAGAAAGAT